>OY720680.1:111085719-111288719 GCA_963170755.1 Amphimallon solstitiale
AAGGCAATATTTCATGTTAAAATCCAATAAATTTTAGATACTATTTCCATTAGCAGATATTTCAATTATTATCTTATTTACAATATCTAATTTTATTGTTGTAAATAAATAAAGCAATAAAGAGGGTATTATTTCATATCTTTTTTAAAAAAATCTCTTATAAACATGAACAAGTACTTTTTTTTCACAAAACATGAAACACTGAATACGTAAACAAAAATCTTGAATAGAATAAAAAGTATATTTCTAATTATTATTAACAAGTATTTACTACGGTATGCGGCAAAATAGACAGTACTGAAATTATGAAACGTTTATTATTTATGTATTTACTTTTCATTATATAGCGTTGCAAACATTATTCACGACGACGTTCCCAATAAAACTGATGTCAAAGATGCCCTCCGTTCAGAGTCAAGCAGTATTCGTAGCGTTCGCGAAGGTTCACAAACATGTCAAATGACTATGTAAAATACGGAAATCGACAAACTTTTTGAACAAAACTGTCAGTACGAAAAGAAAGTTAACGAAAGTGATAAAATACCTTAACAAATGAATATTTCACTTGCGAGTTCTAAGAAGAACTATGTTTTAAGAATATTAACAACAAATAACTATGTAAAATATGGAAATCGACAAACTAATTGAACAAAACTGTCAGTAAACAAATTTTTGACAGAACGGGCTAAATGCGAATATTTTGCCGGTGTAAATGCACACTCGATTTCAACCAATCACAAACGTTTATTTTAAGCCCTATCTTTCCCAATACTCCATTCTTAGACTGAATGGAGTATAGATATTTGCAAGCAGAGGCGTGCCTTGTTCTTTTCTCGGTATTTTGTTTTTGGCGAATATTCAGAAAGTATTGAGGGGATCTTCAGCAACTTTTGTTTGTTGCAAGATATTAAATCGCGAGAAATAAAGCGGGTAGGCCAGCGTCAACTTCATGAATCTTCACAAAGTAACAGCCGAAAGTGTTATATATTTGCTATAATAATTGTATGGTGAAAGACCCCCGCCTATGCGTGCCTTATTCTTCTCGAGTGTCGGGTCGATTTCAAGAAAGTGACTTAGCGGTCTTCCACGAATTTTTGCTCATGAAATTTGGTACGGACTGTAAGTCTAAGTAAATATCAAACTAGTTTGACATTTTGACATTACGAATGCTTAGCTTACAAATGTTGACTAGGTATTTATAAATATATATACATAACATATTTTTATTCTGTGATTATCTTAATAACAATCCAACTATGGAATGTTTAGTTGCAAATTGTTTTTATAATACTAAAACATCATCATATTATCTTAGGAGATTTAATAGAAGTCTTAATATTTCCAAGTACCAGCAATAGCATAAAAACTGAGAGGCAATCTATAGAAAATAAATATACATTATGAACCTATGATAATACAAAATTATTAATATTTATAGAATTTATTTTGGTTTCATACACTTCATTGTATATAATCGTTTCTGTTTTTAAAGATGATCTTTTATAGAATACCCTTTTTACATATTTCCAATACAAATTTATCTTTTATACACAGTTATGATTATATCTTATATACAAATACGAATATAATAGGATGTTATATACCTATTTTCACTATGTACAACAACAAATATAGCAATCGCGATTGATAGATAACACCTAGACACAACAGAGACTACCAATCACAACGAAATGTAAGGAATAGTAAATATCTAAACTAAACTACCTCTGTCGGCGGACGCGTTACTACAACCATAGAGATTCCGCCAGCACGCGAAACTTTCAGTTTATACGGACAAGACCGCCGGCGGACATTTAGACACAGCGTATAAATAAAAGAAGAATAAATGGCAGTTGCAGTACGAAAGAGACATTGTAATAAATAACTTATTTTAACAATGCGTTGACATACGAAACTAATATTTTGCATACATAATTTATAAATTTTATATACCGCAAGGGTCAGCTTCAAGAAAGAATTCAATAGTCTTCGTGTTGCATGAGTGAACGCTGTACAAAAAGATAAAATACGCATTTTATTAATTTGTACAATTTAATTAATTAACGTGTAAAGCTCAAGCCTAAAGTAATTTGTTTCACGTAATTATGTCATTCATCTGTATTAAAAAGCAAATTCCATTTACCTGAAAGTGTGTGTGTAAACTTCGTGGATTTAAACGTTACTGTCAGCTATGACTGCATGGTAATTTACTCAACCGTGGAATTACACTTGACCTACTATTTTATTTACATATATTTGCGAAAATATTTGCAGTACCGATCGTTTTCTTTTTTATTGTTCTAATATTTGCTATGAAATAATCGACATAATCATGTAAATAGATATAGATAATATTAGTTAATTAAGGTCACCACATCTTTGCTTCGTTGAGTATACCAAGTGCTTGCCTGCAAGTTGCGGATGCATTTTACTGTGTGATAAAACGACGACACCGAGAGTTTGTATGAGTTAGTACGAGAAAGCAATATACAAACTGCTTTTTGGTCGAGTGTGGTGTCGGAAAAGAGGGGATTCGAGTACATTTACGCTGAGGCTAGACTGACTCTGCTTTAATCAGTGCAACAAGGATAGCAGCTGTACTTGCGCATTTCATTTGAATTTTATTCACGCTCGATCTCTAGTTGACCAGTACATTTTTAAATCGCGCTTCGTCCATCTAATTTAGAACAATTATGCGCGAAAATTATTGAATTTTCGAATCATGTTACCCCGGAAATGTTAACAAATGTCCGTCGAAATTTTTATAATCGGCCGGGTTAGGGGAGGCCGGTGAAATGCCGCGCACCTAAGAGAATCTATTTTTCAAAAATACATCTTAGCTATGCTCAGAAGCAGCTTCCGTTTACATGTACCTACACGTCTTGAGTACATCCTCTGGCACTTGAAAGTTATTTAAAAGGTATATTTTTGACGATATACTAGATTTTGCAAAAAGTGTTACTGCGCGGATTTACCCAGGTTACTGGGTAATTCCGCGCATCAAGTGGACCAATAACACGCAGCAAGCTATATGAGTAATTTTGAGCTGAATTGATCACCTACAATCTTAAACAGTCAAAGCAAATATTTTCAATGGTTATACATCAGTTTATTAAATAAATGGTTTTAAAAACAAAATACAAATGTTGAAGTTCCTCAAATATGTAGCACAAGAAAATATAAATCACGACTCTAAACAAACTTTGCTAAAAATAATTTGGAACACAAATAAAGAAAAGAAAGACTCATTTTTTACCAAGGCACATGTCACAAATATATGCCTTGGGTGAGTTCCACCCACTACATTCAGCGTGTGACCAGTTTGCGCAGAGAGTGCATCGGTACCACAATTCTCCATTTTGACCGAACTCCCCACAAACTAAGCATATGTCGGTGTTAGTAGGGTCGACGTCATCAAGTTCGTCGTCATCGCATAGCGCACTTTCATCATAGCTGGAGTTAGAGTCCGAGTCAGAATCTGCAAGATGCAAGTTTCTCACATGACATGGTTTCTTAGTTGTTTGTTTCGATGTTTTTCTAGTGAGAGACAATTTTCTTTTCTTTTGTTCATTGTTCTTACATTCTTTAGCCCCTTTAATTTTTTTTTTTGCTTTCTTCTCTTCCTTCTGGTTTCGTTTTTCTCGAGCGATCTCCAACTGTTCTTTTAAAGGGGTGGATGTGAGAATTTCTGAATGGTTTTTTGGCCGTGAGTTATTGGTAACTATCTTTAAAACGATCCGTGGAATTGGGGCTAGCTCCTCTAGTTTTGTTTTTAAGGGAGGTGAGTCGCAATCGCCTGAGGAGCCTGGTTGAGGTTCACGGGTTTCATGCTTGCGTTTATTTTGGTTTGCATTTGGCAGGTTTTCGTCTTTCTTTCCTGGGGTGACAATGTTCGTATCATTTTCGTTCTCTATTGGTGCAATACTATCATTTAATTTCATTGTGGCATTAAGATCAACTTGAGGATGTTGAAGTGTGGGAGTATTTTCGAGAGTGGGACAAAAGTCATCTTCAGAAAATTTGTCTGGATTTAATGGCCATATTCCGGCTGCTTGGAATCCAGAAATACCTTTGTACATAGTTGCAACCTTTATATATGCCTTACAAAAAGTTTCTGCCAAATCGTAGTGTGTAATTTTTTGATGCTGGTGAGTTTTCATGAACAATTCACATTCACGATTAAACGCATTTTTTAGAGGGCCATAAACGGTAAGATCCAACGGTTGCATCCTATGGGAAGTGTGAGGTGGTAAGGACAGCATAACAATGCAATAGTTGTAAACTTCTAACGAAGTGTGGCTTGAATGATTGTCAAGCACTAAAAGTACTGGATCCTCGGGGGTGGGTTTAACATTCTTACAAAAATGATTTATCCATTCCAAGAACAATTCTTCATTTATCCATCCATTTTTAGAGCAGTGGTATATAGCTCCAGGTGGGCCATTTCTTGCTAAACTTGGATTCATTCTCTGGCGGGGGAATATAAACATGGGTGGGACATAGTGTCCGACTGCACTCATGGAGCATACAACTGTTACTGTTTTCCCACGCTCCCAATATATTGCCGATCCCACCTATTTTTGTCCTTTGGGCGCATAAACTTTTACTGGTTTTTGAACCGTCGATATCCCTGTCTCATCGACATTATATATGCGACTTTCTGTCACTCTCTCTCTGTGTGTGTGTGTGTGTCTGTATGTGTGTGTGTGATCACGATAGCGGTCAAACCGCTGTAGATATCAATTCCAAATTTTGTATTTACGTGTATAATCTCCCTCTTGAGATCTGATTAGTTTTTCAGTAAAATCGGTAGACCGGAAGTAGCAGTTTACTTCAGCGAAAAAATCGAATTTTGCCAATATTTCGTCAACTACTAAGTTTATACAAATTTATAAAGAATTCATATGTACTTAAAATTAAAATTGAGAATAATTTTATTTAAAAAGTTTTTCGAAATTCCTACCGGAAGTAGGTCTTTTACTCTTATCGAAAATCAGTTTTTTGCGAATATTTCGCAAGTCATGCTTTTTAGACAAGTACGTTACGGGTATAAAAGTATTTAAAACATAATTTTCAATATCTTTTGTATAAAAAAATTTCAAAATTCTGACCGGAAGTGCCACTTTTACTCTTATCGAATAGCGATTTTTTGCAAATATGTCGTAAGTTATGCATTCTATATATATTTATCAAGAGTATAAAAGTATTTAAAACTGGATTTGCAATTTTTTTTGTATATATGAAATTTCAAAATTCGAACCGGAAGTAGCACTTTTACTCTTAGCGAGTAGCACTTTTGTGATAATATCTTGCAAAGTATGCATTCTATAGAGATTTATTAAGAGAATAGAAGTACTTATCTTTTTTTATCTGTTTATTATAAACATGAGATTAAGTGATTATGTTCATGAAATTAATGTTGTTATAAAGACATGGATAATATTCTTTCAAAGCCACAACAACCAATTCAGATCATAGTAATAAAGCGGGAATTAAAATCATTTTATTTAATACTATGCATTTTGTTTTATTAACATAATTTAAAAGCAAATTGAAATTCCAATAATTTAATATACCGTTTCTATTCGAATTCACTTATGTGTGTACATAATAGTGAAGACTTTTGTATTATCCACCTAGCCATGACGAAAACAAGTGACGATAGACGATCCTCTGAAACTGAGTAAAACTGAGCTAGAATATAGAGGCGTAAGCGATCTTGATGAAAAAAAGGAAATGGATCCGAGAATATTCACCAGCGATGATTAATGTGTATGGAGAAGATAGGTTATCATATTTTACGATAAACTTTTGGTCCAAAGAATTTTAATGGGGTAGAGAATAAGGAATCAACTGTCTCAAGATGCGTAAGACATGTTGAAGCAAAAACTAACAATAACATCAAAAGAGTAGAAGGTTTCGTTTAAGCAGAACAAATATCGGAAGCTAGAGTATTACGCATTTTGCACGAGGATTTAGAGACGAATAAGGTTTCAGCACGTTGGATTATAAAACTGCTTACTCCAGAACAAAACTGGGGAAACACATTTGCAAAGAAATCTTATAACAGGCGATAAAATTGGAACTCATCGAGAAAACAAGAATCCATGATTTTTTCCAAAATTCCACAAAGGATCTCCACAGCCAAAAGGGACATAAACGCATGTTTGGGAAATCCACAGAAACTTACTGATTGAATACATGAAAAAGGGCGCTATTATAGCAGGAGAAGTCGACAAGGAAATAGTCAGAAAGTTAAAAACTGCCCTATAACAAAAAGACTCAATCACTATGATCAAAAGATTGTTTAATGACAATAGCAGAGTTCGCAAAGGTCGCCTAATGCGTGAAGTAATCGGTTTTGTAAAGATGGTATATCCACTCTACAGCTTAGATTTGGCACCGAGTAACAATTAACGCTTTCCTAGATGAAAAAAAACATTTGAGAGAACACCGATTTTCAGATGAATACCTGAAAGAAACAGCGGATGAATTTTTTGAGGACAAACACAGGGTATTGTTCATACACAATTTATAATCATTTACTGATAAGCAACAACTTTTGAGAGCCACTGGTTAATACTCTGCTAGCCCGTAGTATGATTACTTAGAATGCCGCACAGTGATTGAGACATTACGCATTACGTAAAATCGATTTTATAAACTATATTTTTTATGCGAAAGGAATAGCTTAAGAACTTCCTCAGATGTCATTATTTCAGAATGCAGCAAAAAGTGTGAGCTAAAATTTTTGGGGACCATATATACAAAATATGAATTCATAGCGACCTACCCACCGATGGATACTAAAAGCATATGCTTATTTTTATATATGCGTGATCGTAATAATAAAGTAGTAATAAAATGCAACATTCTCTAAAGCGTATTATAATTATACCTATTGTTTTCGTATGAAAAACTATCTTTGATACATCTTGATTATATAAATAATTACACTGACCAAAAAACAAATTTCAACTTTTGATTTTTCCCTGAAAGTAAACCTTTATTTTAATAAAAGGTTGATCGTCACATGGCCGTGGTACCGTTTTTCCATTCCTGCCTGAACCGTACAAGCGCTCGTCGTGCTCTTGCTAACATTGACCATATTTTTCGGACAAAATTCCAGGTGAGAATATAGAATTCCATTTTAAACGACATATTTCAGCAAGCGCCTTGAAATGTTTGTATCATAACCATTTTGTAATTTTCTGCTTTTTAGTTTTGTCAAAAACAGGCAAAAACGTGTACCACTTTGGTTTCAAATTGTCACTTACTATTTCCAATAAAAATACTTTCTTTTAGTTTTCCTTATGTTGTTTTTGTATTGTATAGTATTTAAAACCGCCACCTTGATCCAGTACTTTTTACGAGCCCTAATTTACCGTGCAGAAGTGGTATTATCTCGGGTATTATGATCCTTTCTATGGTACCAAATTCTATCGTATCTGCTTAATGTAATGGCTTTTCTGTCACGACTGTCCCAAACACATAGAAAACAGCAGTATTTGGTATAACCTGATTACATGCCCAAAATAATTGCAATAACTTTAACATTCGCACAAATATTCCAGGAATAGTTTTAGTAGTTTATCTTCTCTAATGACATTTTCAGGTTTTCGTAAGCTTCCTTCATGAAAAGAGCATGTGCTATTGGAAGTCTCAACCAGCATTTTCTCCGTAACTGAAACTAAGCCAATACTAGCTCTTTTCGATTAGTTTGTATTATACGTAATATTGTTACTGAGCTTTGTTGGCCAGGTTTATTTGAATTTTTACAGCTTTGAACCACTGTACTTTGTGTTAGTATAGATACCTAACATACTTTAAAATAGAATATCCCCAAAGGAGCACTACATTCTCAATGCTCATCATATAAAACGATAACAGTTACCAAGGAAATCATAATCGTAAGTCAGAAATCTCTCAGATGAAATCAAAATAAAATATTTTGGATACAATGAAAGCCCCAAATTATAAGCGAGCGAGTGTTGAACACGAAGCTGTGAAACCATTATACTTTGGAGAAGTCATATTTACAATTCATATAAAGAACCACAAATAATCAATATTTCAAATAATCAATATTTCCATTAACATTTATTAAAAATAAAAAATTTAATATTTACGTATTAGATTATCAATAAATACGCCACAGAATTACTATGCCAAATAAACATCGCCTATTTTAATCAGTAAATTATTATTATCTTATCATTATGGTAGAACTTTAATTCTATGGTGTATTTGTGGCAGCATGGAAGACCAATTACGGGCGAAAAAAACGGTCTAGAAATACGCAAGCTGCAAAAAGTACATGGAATGATATTTGATGACCAGCTGCGGCTAAATTAATGCAATCAGTGCAAAAAAATCTACAGGAAACATACTTTACTGAAAGAATACTTAAAAAATAATAACGATTTTTTGTAATCTTTTTTATATCAAGTATTCATAAGTTAAATTTTGCATATTATATCCTGGAGTATAGGTATTTGTATTATTTCTTTTTTTTTTTGATATCCTAATCTTAGGTGCTAAGCTCCTGTGCATATATATTCAATAACTTTAAATACAAATTAGGTATTTTTAAATAGAATAATAATAAATTATTAATTCCATCTTCTTTCATTTGCGCAAAAGCTTGCAGATTTAAAATGGACTAGTTTACCTTTTATTTTGAAGTCTTTATCTCATGCATTTCTTGCTAATCCTTACGTAATATTACACAAAAATTTAATGAAGTGAAAGCACATCGATATTATTTCGATTATATTTCAATATTAAAAGTAACTGTAGTATTAGTATCATTACACTTAACTAACTTTTATAACTACGTAACAGTAAAGTTCGACGCCACTGTGTCAGTGTTACCGCAAGAACAACAGGAGATTCACACACCTACTCGACTTCTACAGAACTAAACATTAACTTTAGTGAGGTATGTTATAAAAGATTAATGCTACCATACAGAGACGCACAATATACACACATCCACAGAGTTTGTATCAATAAGGCCGATTTTTGTAGACAGCCGCGAATATGCTCTTGACTCGATAATTTTTGCAACGTGTGCGATAGAGAAAGATGATATAGCCGGATTATTACAAAACTTGTGTAAGGCCAATTCACGTGTATACATACATGCAATGCATATATACATACATGCAAACATACTGAAAGAAAGTTCAATTTACAAAAGGTACATCAATATTATGGTGTTATTTATTTATAGCCTTACGTGCATAAACCATAATGAGTTTGTTGTAAATATTTATCTGATTTGCTCATCTTGATTTTGTGTTGATTTATATCACTTTATGTTGTCATAATTTTACTGATTTATCGTACATTAATTTCCGATAAGTTTGTATAACTGAACGAAGTCAACCTGATGTTTATAATTATAACTAACTATTAATTAATAAATCACATGCAAAATACGTTGACCCTTGTAAAATTGCGAAATGCAAACACAAACATATCACCACAATACCTAACGACAGCGCTAAAGTTTACCAACGTCTTCTTTTGTATATAAATTTATTTTTAAAACTTGTACATATTTAAATTTGAAATTAGCCCGCTCCAATTCGTAAGCTACACTTACAAGAATATAAAACATGTAATCACTCGCATAAATATCTCAACAGAGATAGAAATGCGCATCACATAATTTATTTATGTAAATACATATACCTTATATATTATACAGATATAACAGATGCGTAGTATAATCTAATTTATTTAAATAATATACGTCAATTACCTTACATACAATAAGAAGAAATAGAAAATGAAAAAGTGGAGGAAAATAATACACAGGTGGCCGAAAGGAAATCCGTTTTCAAGTACAAAGTAGATATAAGTCGTAATTAGAAAAGCTAGAAGTGGAATAAATATCTAGAAAATGTGATCATTAAAGAGCGGATGCGTTCAAATACGAAGAGAAAACATATTTATTCAAATGCAAAGTTAGAAAAGATGGGCAAATTTAAATCTGGTTTTTGAAAATGCACTGCAGTGTTCCTCAGGCATCCATACTGAAACCCAAAAATTTTATGTAGTTTCATCCTTCCTCCCAATCTCATAATATAGATCATGTTTATAATACAAATACTCTCGTAGTGTCTTGCGCTATTAAGCTAGTATCCATATCGCATATAATAAACAAATGAAATAATCATTACCTTACTTAAAAAACCAATAAGAATGATCTAAAGAACATTTCAAATCCTGTAAACCATAGGTTCCCAAAGTGGGCGATAACGCCCCCTTGTGGGCGCTGCAGGTCTAAAGGGGGGCGGTAAGAGACCCAGAAAAAAAATGGGGGCGTTGTGTAAAGGCTTAGGGGGCGATTTGTAATTTCATCTAGAATCTAGGAGGACTCTTAGACACCGACTGAGCTCTCGACTCTCGACTAGGGATGGGCGATAAACATCGATGTTCATTGAACATCGATATTTTAGGATCGATGTTCGATGTTTTTGCATCGATGTTTGCAATTTAGATTTATCGATAAACTATCGATGTTAGAAGAAATATAGTGAACATCGAACTTTTAAGCTTGACAAAATGTATTTGCACTAATCACAAAATAAAACAGCGTCCTCTGTTGACAAATACAAAAATGTTTCCAAATTAACAGCTCACATACAGGCTACGAGGATGTAAAATTGTCTACGAATAAAAGAAGTATTTAAATTACACAGTGCTATATCATATAAATTCGAATATTTCATTTTAGGCTCTTTTAAATATTACTCAGTATAAATATTTAAATAATATATAATTAAATACATAAATTTATAGTACTTTTAATGTGCAGAATAAAAGTTAAATTATGTATGCATGCAGAATAAGTGAAGGAGGTAAACGTATTTTCATAGAAAAAGAAGGGAGATAGACATTACCGATGTATACTTCTTCGGGAAATTCCCTAGTGCGTACAATCATACACGACGATACACGTATTAAATGCAAGATGACACATCAGAAATATAAAACCATATCCATATGTATCTCGGTATTTGCCAGCGTAGTCAAAAAAAAATGCAAGACTATAAAATCCCAAATAAAAATCGTTCTCTTAAAAAGCTTTGATACACGTAAATGTATATATTTTTTAAGTATCAGACGATTTAAGTCATGTGGTTGTTTCATGCGTAACTGCATAATATTGTTTTTTTATATAGTTTTTTTTGAGTAGTTTCTAAAGTTAACTACATATTATAAATGTATATATTTCTTTTATTATTTTTTTTGAATAGTGATATCTTTTATATCATTTTGTTAAGGACGTAAATTAATTAAGTTATAATAAAGTTTTTGTTAAACTGCCAAAAAATAAATCTATAAATATAATTATCGATGTTTAAAAACATCGATGTTTGGTAGTCGATATTTTGCAACCATCGATGTTGATCAACGATGTTAACATCGATGTTTGATATCGATGTTTACCCACCGATGTCCCATCCCTACTCTCGACTACAGCTTGTGAACATCAACTAATATTAATTAAGAGATTGCTCAAACCAACTCGGTTCGATATTTCTCTCCGAGTAGTTCATATATCTGTCCTGTTTTATTGAATAAATAAAATAAAAAACATATCAATCGGTCGCTCCGTTTCGAAACGAAAAGAGACACAAACAAACAAATAAAAAGGCAACTGTATCAATCGGCTGGTTCATAGAATACTTGTTCTTACTTGTTGAGTACGATTGAGCGTCGAATGAGATAAACGAGTTTATGCATGTTTGTCTTATTCCTGTCGGTGCGTGCTGCTTATGCAATCCTATATAAACAACGTAATATTTATTTTATTTTCATTTGCGGTTTCGCGCGTAATAGATAAGCAGTACTTAAGTTCAACACTTATACTTACGTATTTCTCAAAACAAAACAATGTCGGAAGTAAAAAAGAAGAGACGGCAATACTGTGCGGAATATATTAAATTCGGATTCATTGAAAATCCTACAAACCCATCGTCGCCTTTGTGCCTTCTATGCCTAAAAACATTTTCGAATGAAGCAATGAAGCCTTCAAGACTTCAAGATCATTTGAATAAAATGCATCCAGATAAGAAAGACAAGAATGTAGCATATTTTCAAGACCTAGAGAAGAAGCATAATACTCGGCCAAGTGTAGCAAAACTCTTTTCGGCGGCTGCTAAGCAAGATGACGACGGACTTCGAGCTTCGTACAACATCTCTTTGTTAATTGCTCAAAAAGGCAAACCACACAACATCGGAGAAGTGTTAATTTTGCCAGCAATAAAGGAAGTAATAACTACTGTGCTTCATAAACCGGCCGCAGATATTATCGGAAAAATTCCTTTGAGTAATAATTCTGTGCAAAGACGAATTGATGAAATGGCCGGAAACATAGAAGAATCATTGTGCAATCATCTGAGGACTAGTCAATTCTCAATTCAGCTCGATGAGTCCACTTTACCAACTAATGAAGCATTGTTGCTGTCTAACGTGAGGTTTATTAAAGATGAGAAAATATGTGAAGAACTATTGTTTGCTAGAAATTTAGAGACCGATACAAAAGGCGAAACCATATTCAATACATTGGAAAAGTTTTGTGATGAGAAAGAGATTCCCTTGAAAAATATTATATCAGTTGCTACGGATGGCGCTCCGGCTATGACAGGGTGCCATAAAGGCTTCATAGCGTACGTAAAAAATAAAATTCCAGATGTCCTTGCTGTACATTGCGTTATTCATAGACAACATTTGGTTGCTAGAAATTTAAGTGAACGACTATTTCAATCACTGCAATATGTCATCAAAGCAGTCAATAAAATCCGTAACTGCTCTTTGAATGATAGATTATTTCATCAGCTTTGTGTTACTAATGACGAAGATTTCAACCGTTTGTTGTTTCATACCGAAGTTCGTTGGCTATCAAGAGGCAATTGTCTGACTCGATTTTACAACCTGTTTGACTCTGTGATAGAGTTTTTGGAAACTAAAGATACAGAATTGCGCAACAAGCTCATTACATCAAAAAATGATATAGCTTACATGACAGACCTGTATAAATTGTTCAACAACATGAATCTCCAACTGCAAGGCGATGAACTAAATTTAATTAAAACAAAAAATGTCGTTGCTGCTTTCGCAGCCAAACTGCTTCTATACAAAAAGAATATGGGCAGACGTGAGTTTCATAATTTTCCGAATTTATCAGTATCCTGCAGTAACGACGACTTGTTTGCCTACTGCCAACATTTGGAAAAGCTCCACATTGACTTCACCGAACGATACCAGGATATTTTGAACTTGGAAATACCAGACTGGGTGTTGGATCCGTTTTCAAATGTCAACACAGCAATATCACCACATCTGGAAGAAGAACTTATAGAATTGACAACGAACGAGGAAATAAAAATCAAGTTCAAAAATGGCTACCAAGAATTTTGGCTACAAAAACCGATCCCGCAATTGTACCCTGGATTGTGGTCAATCATTCAACGATTCTTGATAGCATTCCCATCGTCATATTTGTGTGAACGTGGATTTAGTGCTGTAGCAACGCTGCTTACTAAAAAGAGAAATCGTTTGCATGTTACCGAACGTGGTGACTTGCGGCTGTTCTTGAGTAAATTGGAACCTGATATCAACAAACTTATTAAACAGCATCAGATTCATCCTTCACATTAGTTTTTATATTAGAATCGATTATGTTTGTTTTATTTTGAATTTTGAATAAAAGATACTTTGTCTGAATACTATAAAGTTGCGTTTCAATAATCATTCTCATTGGCAGGTGTAGCCCGTAAAAGTTAACTTGAGACCTGAGCGCCGTTGTGTACTACCTACTACGCTCAGGTCTCAAGTTAACTCATTCATTCTAAACGAGACTTTTACTATAACCCATAGTAAAAGTCTCGTTTAGAATGAATGTTTAATCTCCGCTAATATAGCTCACAATAATTAATTTAATTTGAAGTTATAGTGGTTTTTGAGTAGGTGAAAAAATGGGGGCGCTAAAAAATAATTTATTCTCAAAGTGGGCAGTAGGCAAAATAAGTTTGGGAACCACTGCTGTAAACAATAGCACTCCTTCAACTCGTTTTGGGCTTTTCATTTTTGGTGTTCTAATAAACGGGAAATTGTTGAGTCTATTCTCCAATTTCTTTGAAGAGAAGATGTTGGTATCACTCTCATTTATTTATATTACAAACCTCGTATATACAGGGTTACCGCTAAAGAATACATATAAATGTCTAACTGGAAATCAAAAAAAAAATTTATTTGTAACTCATCAAAAATTTCTAAATTTTTAGGGCCAGTGTAGTTAAAGTCGCAGACGCATTTACGTAAATAACACTAGTAATTCCCGTTTAAGATTTTTCCAATGAAATGATAAAATGCAAAGAGTTACAACCGTTGTTAGAGAATAAATGGCAATTGAAAAGATTTTCTATCGCGATGCTTTTACTTTCTTATACGTAGTATAAGGAAGTATTGTGATGATGAAAATTTTCGACCTCGAGATTTTTGCAGATGTCCACGTTTTGAAGTCCCCTGATACCAAAAAAGTGGTTTTTAAAAAATGTCTCTCTCTCTCTCTCTCTCTCTCTCTCTCTCTCTCTCTCTCTCTCTCTCTCTCTCTGTGTGTGTGTGACCACGATAGCGGTCAAACCGCTGTAGATATCAATTCCAAATTTTGTATTTACGTGTATAATCTCCCTCTTGAGATCTGATTAGTTTTTCAGTAAAATCGGTAGACCGGAAGTAGCAGTTTACTTCAGCGAAAAAATCGAATTTTGACAATATTTCGTCAACTATTAAGTTTAATCAAATTTATAAAGAATTCATATATACTTAGAATTGAAATCGAAAATAATTTTATTTAAAAAGTTTTTCGAAATTCCTTCCGGAAGTAGGTCTTTTACTCTTATCGAAAATCAGTTTTTTGCGAATATTTCGCAAGTCATGCTTTTTAGACAAGTACCAAGTACGTTACGGGTATAAAAGTATTTAAAACATAATTTTCAATACCTTTTGTATAAAAGAAATTTCAAAATTCAGACCGGAAGTAACACTTTTACTCTTATCGAATAACGATTTTTTGCAAATATGTCGTAAGTTATGCATTCTATATATATTTATCAAGAGTACAAAAGTATTTAGAACTGAATTTGCAATATTTTTTGTATATATGAAATTTCAAAATTCGGACCGGAAGTAGCACTTTTACTCTTAGCGAGTAGCACTTTTTTGATAATATCTTGCAAAGTATGCATTCTGTAGAGATTTATTAAGAGAATAGAAGTACTTAGAATAGGATTTTGAATAATTTTTGTATAAAAAAATTCTTAAAATTCTATAATTTGAAACGCTCATACGTATAAGAAAGTCGTGTGGTGGCCACACCTCATTTTTTTTTTTTTTTTTGTGAAAAAGGTTGACAACCTCGGTGCATTACCATGTTTTTTTTCCATTAAATAGAAGTATGTATATTATTTTGAAACTTATATTCCTCTACATGAAAATTATTATGTTGGAATATTATCTGCGACAGGCTCGGACTCGAGAAAAGAAAAATCAATTTCTCGTCACTGAGTACACATTGGACCGCGATTTTTTTTTGTACGGGCATTACTCATATTTTTCTTTTACCCCCTTTTTTTTTAATGACGCTATTTAAAGCTAACCCTGTATAAATACGATAAATATGAAATTCTCATTGCGAAAAGCGAACGGCGCACGGTGGTTCTGGACCGGCAAAAAGTCGAATTTGAGAAAAAGTTAAATTTTATAAAAATATGGCGTTTTTTACGAAAACAGTTCTAATAAGCTTTGAAGAATGTTGCATTGTATCACTTACTTTTTAATTACTGTGATAAAACGCATATAAAATTCGCATAGAATTGTAGTATCCATGAGCAAGTAGTTATATGTTCATATTTTGCATAATAATTGGGCTGAAAAGTTCGTATCGTTTCTATGAGATGGCGCCACTAGAAAAAAATCCATATCATTTTTAGTTAGTACCAACCTTCAAAAGATACGTGTATAAATTTGACAGCTGTCTGATTATTAGTTTGTGAGATACAGCATTTTGAGTGAAGCAACTTTTGTTATTTTGAAAAAAATGGATAAAAAGGAATTTCGTGTGTTAAGGAAACACTATTTTTTGATGAAAAAAAGTGCTTCTTATACCAAAAAGTAGCTTGATGAATGTTATCCGGACTCTGCGCCGGGCGAAGCAACCATTCGTAAGTGGTTTGCTAAATTCCGTACAGGCCATATGATCACCGAAGACGATGAACGTAGTGGACTGCAAAAGAGGCTGTTATGGACGAAAACATCAGAAAAATCCACAAAATGATTTTGGAAGATCGTAAATTGAGGTTGATTTGTATAGCTGACACTCTAAAGATATCAAAGGAACGTGTAGGACATATCGTTCATGAATATTTGGGTATGCGAAAGCTATGTGCAAAGTGGGTGCCGCTCGAGCTCACAATCGACCAAAAACAAGAACGTGTCGATGCTTCAGAGCAATGTTTGGAGCTGTTCAACCGCAATAAAAGTGAATTTTTGCGTCGATATGTGACAATCGATGAAACATGGATCCACCACTACACTCCGGAGGCCAGTCGGCAGTCATCTGAGTGGACTGCACGCGATGAACCGAATCCAAAGCGTGGAAAAACACAACAGTCGCCCGGTAAGGTTATGGCGTCCGTATTTTGGGATGCACATGGAATAATTTTCATCGACTATCTTGGAAAGGGAAAAACCATCAACAGCAACTATTATATAGCGTTATTGGAGCGTTTGAAGGACGAAATCGCGAAAAAACGGCCCCATTTGAAGAAGACGAAAGTGTTGTTTCATCAAGACAATGCGCCGTGTCACAAATCGAAGAAAACGATGGCAAAATTGCATGAATTGGGCTTCGAATTGCTTCCGCATCCACTGTATTCTCCAGATTTGGTCCCCAGCGACTTTTTCCTGATGTTCTCAGATCTCAAGAGAATGCTCGCTGGAAAGAAATTTAAAGCCGATGAGGAAGTAATCGCCGAAACAGAGGCCTATTTTGAGGCTAAAGACAAATCGTACTACAAAAATGGTATTGAAAAGTTGGAAGATCGCTATAATCGGTGTATCGCCCTCGATGGCAACTATGTTGAATAATAAAATCGAATTTTGCCAAAAAAAAATGTGTTTTTCTATAAAACAGCCCAACTGATATGATCATTATAATATCTCTTATTAAACACTACAAATTTCAGCTGCTCCTTTTTGCTCTGTTGTGTGAAAATTACATCTGAAAAGTTCGTAATATACGTCTTTTGCACGAGTATATGAACTTACTGCCGTTCATTTTACGCGATGTGCCGTAAACATGTGCCTTTGAACCAATGTGACGGCGTGTTCGTGAGATTCAAGTTAATCGAAAGGCGTCCAGGTCTCGCTAATTAGCAATGACAATATGTTTTTCAAAATAATTAGTGTCTAGTTGAACACTTAATTTATTACGAAACATTCATATTGATACCACTTGTTCACATTTATCAAGTTTATACCGTGCAATAAGAAAAGTCCGCTTTTGTCCTCTAAAATATTCTGGGTTTTCATTACGCATTAATATTCAAAGCCATAGATTTTCACGGCTGTCTTTATTTCAGGCAACAACAGAGGAAGCTGCCGCCATGTAGAAGTCCTATGGGGTAGAGGAGAAAACATCGGCAGCAAAAAGGAAGTGGCAGGACGGTTCATCCCTGAAGCTCAGAAGTGTCACAGTCAACCTTGCAACGACCATTTTATAAACTTAAACATTATGCTTCTTTTCAGTACATATTTATTTATATATATGTACAGGATGTTTCCAAATAAGTGCGAAAGTTTTCAGAGGGTGATTCCTTGTCAAAAATTAAAGGGGGTTTTTCATGTAAACAATAGCTCTTAGGATGTCCTTGAAAATTATTTGTTCTTCTTCTTAAAACCGCTGAAGAGTTAAAGAAATGGCATTTTGTGAGCGTGTTCTACCAATAAAAAGGCTACCTAAGATTTTCTTTTTAATTTTGATGTGAACCTTTAGAGGGGTGAAACATGCAACCCCTATTATTTTTTTACCAGACCTTTTTAACAAAATAAAATTTCTTGATTTAAAAATATCCGTTGAAAAGAATGATTTAGTGCTAAACATTTTAACCATTGTGTTTTTTTCCGTAAAAGCAATAGTTTCTTAATAAAAAAAATAAAATCCAATATCGTTCTGTGTGAAATCGAAAAAATCTAGAAGGTGGATGTCACGTTTTGTTTGCACAAATTATGACCAGTAATGTACCAGTACCATGTTATATTTTAATAGAATATAAAATAAAAAATACAAACAAAACAATATTATGTGTATTACAAAAAAGAAAAATTGAAGAAAATCCATTGTATAAGGAAATTAATATAATAAAATAAAAACATATTTGGTGACTTTGTCCACTGTCCTGTTCTTTCACATCTAATACGTATACTGTTTTTAAAACTCCCTTGCTCCATTTTCTTCCTTCTTTTTGAATTTTAACATAGAATCCCAGTTTAACCATCCATATACCCCTTTGCTTTACAATCCCTTCTGACAAGTATTTTTTAAATCAATATTCGTTCATAAGTTTTTATTTATACACCTATTTTAAATTTTTAATAAGACATAATTAAGTCACCAAATACTGATGAACAATAAATGTGAAAAAAGGAAAATTTTGTAGATATTGACTGTGAGTATGCCCCTATTTTATTTTATTTTATATTAGTTATTAAGATCATAATTTGTAGATTCTAGCTGAGGATGTCTTAATAAGGCGAAACATGTTCTAGAGTAAATAATAAAAATTCACATAAGGATCCAAGAGGATATATTGTTTTTATTTTATTATAAAAAAGAAAAAGACAACAAGATCAAACGGAACAGAATTATAAAAACTGCTCGAAATGATCACCTCCAACCATCAAATAGGATTGGCGCAAACGTTGAAATATTCCGGGTGTGGTTTGGATTGTCTCGCAGCCTGTAATGATGCGATTACTTAAATCATTTACACATTCAATGGTGGTCGTATAAACCAAGGATTTAAGGTGACCCCAGATACAAAAATCCAAGGGGTTTAAGTCTGGTGATCTGGGAGGCCATGGTTGCGGTCCTGCTCGACCTATCCAACGATTTGGATACACGTCGTCCAAGTAATGACGAGCAGTTATGCTAAAATGGGCAGGTGCACCATCATGCATAAACCACAATCGTGATCGTTTAGTTAGTGGAACATTTTGAAGTAAAATGGGAAGCTGCTCCTGGAGAAAAATTGTATAGGATGCACCATTTAGCCTCAACGGTAGAAAATACGGACCAATAACATTTTCGCCAATAATTCCGACCCACACGTTAAGTGAAAAATCATATTGGTACCGACCTTCTTCATGTGCATGTGGGTTATCTTCGGCCCATAGATGGTTGTTATGAAAATTTGTAATCCCTTGTCTTGAAAAGTTGGATTCGTCAGTGAATAATACGTTTTCTAAAAATTGAGCATTTTGAGTAATCATTTAAAGACTCCATTGACAAAAGTGTACTCGATGGGGAAAATCTTGCGGCAAAAGTGCCTGGACTCGTTGAATAAGGTAAGGATACAATTGGTGATCCTTAAAAATTTTCCATATTAGTTTATTGCAAACATTCAATGTGTTAGGAATTTGTCTTGTACTTAATTCTGGACGATCATCAATCATAATAAGAACCTCTGCTTCCACTGCCACCGTTCTTATTATTCGTGGATGACCACAATCAGTTCGATTTTGAAATGTCGCTCTTTTACAGAGGCGTTGGTGAAGACGGGCAAAAATTGTGTAATGAGGTATCACGCGCTGAGGATACATCTCTGCATAGAGCCGTTCTAGCTTCCAAAGAATATCCATTTGCACGACCATACATAAAATGCATATCGGCCATTTCAGCGTTAGTGTATTTATTCATATTGAAGAATTAAAAGGCACAACTGAACTTTCAACTACTGCATTAAAATCAATGCGAATTGAACTTTCAAATACCGCATAAAAATCTAAGCGAATTGAACTGTCAACTATCACATAAAAATCCAAACGACTTGACATCCACCTACTAGATTTTTTTTATCTCATTTTTGCAAGTGTGTAACTTTTCAAGGACAAGCCTAAGAGCTTTTGCTTATATGAAAGACCCCCTTTAATTTTTGACAAGGAATCACACCCTGAAAACTTTCGCACTTATTTGTATATACCGGGTGGTGCAATAGTGTGTCGGCGGAGCTTAGTGTGAAAACTAATAACGCTGCAGCATTGAGACTTTACGTACGTATGTAGTATGCGACTGTGCATTTTCTAATTTTATTTACAAATATACAGGGTGTTCCAAATTTTCGCAACCACATTCAACTTTTTTATTTTAAATACATTGCTATACTTTGTAGATATTATAATGATAGCCATTCAAATTATCTTTGCAATGATATATGGATATGTGCACTTCAGACTGTTCGTTTTGATTTTATTGATAATATTGTTAAAATCTTGACAGTTGCAGCATCTAACATTTTAAGCTGTAGTCTGTAAATGGGTAGAATGCCTCACGTAACTCTTGTGTCTCTAATTTATGGACTAACACGTTATTTGTTTTGAGGTTGAACAAAGTGAATAAATATACAGGGTGTTAAATATGTCGTGTCTAAATTATCGATCTTTATTGGTTATTTTCTCGTTTTTTTTAAATCTAACCTATAATATTTTTATAAGTCAGCATATTCCTTGTAAAATCGCCTTTAAAATGGTACCAATAACATAGTACTTATTTCTAGTACTTTCAAAGTTATAACCCTTTAATGGGATATACTCATGTTTATAACATGCAAAATGCGGGGCATCTAATAGTTGGTTGGCCATGAAAATAAAACAAAGTAATTTTAACAAACACCTGTTTTTTAAATGCTTTATCATTAGTTTTAGAAATACATTTTGAAAATTTTCGATAATAAAACAATCTTAATTTAAAATGTGTTCAAATATATTGTCATTCTGCTCTACACATGCTCTCAACCGTCTCTGTATCGACAGACTTACATTCTCAGCTAAGTTATTCTCACTTAATTAAAGAAAAGCGTTTCTTATTCGTTGCTGCATGTTCTCTGCCGTTGTAGGAGGTGTTGCGTAAACAATGTTTTTTACAGTTGGCCACAGAAAGAAATCACAAGGTGTGAGATCTGGTGATCGTGGTGGCCAGCTTATCAAACTTCCTCTCCCAATCCACTTATTGGTGAATACCCTATCTAAATGTGCTCTTGCAGCAGCACCATAATGTGCTGGTGCACCATCATGATGGTACCACAATCTCCTGATGACGTTATCTGGGAGGCCTTCTAATAGCAATGGTAAATTATTTTGTAGGAAATTTGTGTAGATTGCACAATTTAAAGTATTATCAAAAAAGAATGGACCAATAATAGTGTTTCCTATGATGCCTCCCCATGTGTTAACACTCCATTTTTGTTGATATAAAATGGGCTGAACAAAATGTGGGTTTGTAGTGTCATAATAATGGGTATTTTTTCTGTTTGTGGTTCCACAATTAGCAAATGTTGGTTCATCTGTGAAAAGCACATGATCTAGAAAAGTTATATCGTGTCGTAATTGTAAAAGTAGCCATTCACAGTACACTAGTCTCCTTTCAAAGTCCGTTTGTAATAAGCCTTGATGATTTTGAATTTTGTAAGGGTGAAACTTATGTTTTTTTAAAATCCTTCTTACAGCAGTGACTTCTATCCCGTGTTGTTTCGAAATTATCCTTGTAGATACGTGCGGATTTTCCACAATGGACTGGACGACTATCACTTCATTATCTTCTGTAATCATAGTCTTACTTCTTTCATGTTCGACGTAATTCACTGAACCCGTTCGAAGAAACCTTATTAACAAATTTTCAAACGTTTTACTATCCGGTGCTCTTCGGTCGGGATATTCCATCGCATATGTTCTTGATGCTAAAAATGGATTTCTGTTGCTAGCGCCAAGAGCAAATACCATGTCTATGAGCTCCTCTTTCGAAAAATTCATTTTAAAGCAAAAACAACAATAAACTATTATGGTATCTAAATGAGAAATAATGTCAATAAAGCGATATAACTGATAACAAGGTAAATACAACACGTAACAACTACTAACAAACAAACGGAAATTAATAATTCACTAGCCGAACTTAATTTATAACAACAAAACGCAATTACAGAAAAGAGAAAATACAGAAAACGACTTTTTATGGACTTTTGAAGTAGAGATTTGACGTTTGGTTGTACAGCCATTTTTTTTTAAACCAAGGCCAACCAACTATTAGATGCCCCACATATTGCATATTATAAACATGAGTATATCCCATTAAAGGGTTATAACTTTGAAAATACTAGAAATAAGTACTATGTTATTGGTACCATTTTAAAGACGATTTTACAAGGAATATGCTGACTTATAAAAATATTATAGGTTAGATTTAAAAAAACGAGAAAATAACCAATAAAGATCGATAACTTAGACACGACATATTTAACACCCTGTATATTTATTCACTTTGTTCAACCTCAAAACAAATAACGTGTTAGTCCATAAATTAGTAACACAAGAGTTACGTGAGGCATTCTACCCATTTACAGACTACAGCCTAAAATGTTAGATGCTGCAACTGTCAAGATTTTAACAATATTATCAATAAAATCAAAACGAACAGTCTGAAGTGCACATATCCATATATCATTGCAAAGATAATTTGAATGGCTATCATTATAATATCTAGAAAGTATAGCAATGTATTTAAAATAAAAAAGTTGAATGTGGTCGCGAAAATTTGGAACACCCAGTATATTTGTAAATAAAATTAGAAAATGCACAGTCGCATACTACATACGTACGTAAAGTCTCATTGCTGCAGCGTTATTAGTTTTCACACTAAGCTCCGCCGACACACTATTGCACCACCCGGTATAGAAATATAATATACGTGATGACATGTTATGCTTGAAAAAACTATTTTCATCACCATATCACTCGAAACAAGTATCTCCCGTGCTGGTGCATCGACAAATCGCATTGCGTATTTGCAAAAATATATTTATTTTTACTATATATATTGGAAAACAGAAAAAGAAGATGTTCATCATCCTTAACTAATTATTGCAGTTACTCTTGAAGATCTATAATGTCAGAACTAGTCGCCAATGTGTATATCATCGTATATAATAAAGGATAACTATACATGATATATACTTCTTTTGAAAATTGCTCTTATGTGACCGTATATCCTCATATAGTCATGAGTAGGGAAGAAAATAGCTAATTTTGGGTTAAAAGGTGTAGTTGATAATCAAAACAAAATCCAATGAAATCATAACTCGCGTCGATTGTTACCCAATTGAGATCAGTAATTGATGTTTCATTAATTGTCAAAACCTGACTTGTAATACTATGTATGTAATACTATATGTAAAGTTTCAAGCATTGATGTTGCTTACTTTTTGCACCCATTGTATAGTGTATAACTATGTAGGTGAAACCGGAAGATTGCGCAGATGATATTAGAGATGAAGTAGTTACAGAGTGGGCGTAACAACTTATCCCTGACGTCTCCTAGAAACTTTCATGCTAGTAAATTGGCAGCACCGAGATTTTATTGTCCCTCGTACGCCTTCATTAGCATGCAATTTAAAATTAATTATTAATAAAATAAACGAAGCAGGAGTTTTTTGACAATTTTTGAGCATTAGAATTAATTTTAAAGATATTTTCATTTCCATTAACAGTAGAGCTTTTTGAGTTGTAAAACATTAAATATACTAAAATGCACGTGACATCACAGATAACACAACTTCGACTTACATAGAAGGAGCAAATTATTCTTTGTTTAGTTTTGAGACACATTCAAAGAAACATATTTCTGATTACAATGATTTAAGGAAATAATGAGGTGTGGCCACCACACGACTTTCTTATACGTATGAGCGTTTCAAATTATACAAAATTGTTCTAAATTGTTTTAAATACTTTTATCTTCTCAGAAAAATAAACTTGTGAGTAAGTGTATTACTTCAGTCTTAATTCTAAGAATTTTCTTATATAAAAATTATTCAAAATCCTATTATACTTTTATTCTCTTAACAAATGCATACTTTGCGAGATATTCGAAAGAAAATGTTACTTTCGGTCCGAATTTCGAAATTTCATTTATACAAAAAATATTCCAAATCCAGCTCCAAATACTTTTGTACTCTTAATAAATATATAAAGACTGCATAATACATATATGTATTTGCAAAAAACTCCCTATTCGATAAAAGTAAGTGTTACTTCCGGTCCGAATTTTGAATATTTTTTTTATACAAAAGGCAGTTAAGTTCTAAATACTTCAATACTCGTAATGTACCTGTCGAAAAAACATGGCTTGCGAAATATTTGCAACAAACTGATTTTTGATAAGAGTAACCTACTTCCGGTAGGTCTTTTACTCTTAATTTTGAGTACATATGAATTCTTTATAAATTCCTTTAAACTTAGTAGTTGACGAAATATTGGCAAAATTAGAGTTTTTTCACTGAAGTAAACTATTACTTCCGGTCTGCCAATTTTACTGATAAAAAATTAAAAATTCGGACCGGAACTAACACTTTTAATCTTACCGAATAGCAATTTTTTGCAAATAGGTCGTAAATTATGCATTCTATATATATTTATCAAGAGTACAAAAGTATTTAGAGTTGGATTTGGAATATTTTTTGTATAAATGAAATTTCAAAATTCGAACTGGAAGTAACACTTTTACTCTTAGCGAATAGTATTCTCTTTCGAATATCTCGCGAAGTATGCATTCTATAGAGATTTATTAAGAGAATAGAAGTATTTATAATAGGATTTTGAATAATTTTTATATTAAAAAATTCTTATAAAATTCTATAATTTCAAACTCTCATACGTATAAGAAAGTCGTGTGGTGGCCACACCTCATTATTTTTATTAAATTGTACATATGATAGCTTTTGTGACAGTGACAAACATGTGTGATATCAAAGTAATGTAACAATCATTTTTTATATTATTATTTGATTATATAATAAACAATTTATATTACCAAAATAAACCTGATGAACACTTATTGTGTTAGCCCTATCAAATAAAAATGAATAGTGCTCTGCCTGTTCTTGACCCCCACCGTAGGGCGCCTACTTAAAGTATTTACATCTCAAAAAGCTACTTTTTTATATTTCGGAATGGACTATAATTAGATCGAAAACCATAACATAAAAAAAAATTGAAGATTCAGTGAGGTCCCAATTATTGATATATTATAGGACTTATAACATAAATTTTTTTGAGGGGCAACATACAGAGCCTACAACATCTGTAAAAACAATACATTATAAAATATATATGATTTTCAAGATGCCATATATGATCCATTTTGCAGTACATGTCGATTGATTTGAGACAGATGTGCATGCATACGAGTATTTATTGGGACGATTTATTTACACAGATTAAATCAAATAAGCCTATGTTTATATTAAAAGAATTTTGTATGTACTCATTTTAAGTAGTCTTTGAATATATGTTTACAATAATAATCAAGCTTCGTACAACATCTACTGACAGAACTAAGGTATTTTAAACGTAATCTATTTTTAACATTAATAACTCCAACATATAGATAAATCACCTGTTTGTCTAATCACTTTCAAAAAATAAATATACTCATTCATTACTCATTACTAATCTTTCTTATCTATTTCAATTTATCTAAAAATAAATAAACTTCTGTTTGTAATAATTGATAGGCCATATTGGACAAATTCCCGTCTTTTAAAATATTTTTTTTGTTCTAATGTTTCTATAAATTTGCTACTCAAGCACATTAGTCATCATGCAGATTATTTTAAGAAAAGGTTGTTCCTGGAAAACTATGACTAATAATATCATTCAATAAGAAATTATTAAATTATTGACTAAAAACAAGAAGCAAAAAATATATACACTAATAGAAATTAAACATATTAAAATAAGTTATAAAACTAGAAACCAATGTCACCAATTTCACAAATAGACAGAACACTCAAGCTAACAAGTTCTAAATATAGACCAAAAATCTTATGTACAACAAATGAAAGACATATTAATGAATAACAATTATCCTTTGAACTTTATAAATTCCATTATTAAAGATAGAATAAATAAATTCTATAATAATAATAGAAATAATAATCATTCAAAATCAACATATATACAAAAATATGTAGCAATTCCTTATGTAAAAAATTTAACAGAAAAAATTAGTAAAGTATTACGCCCATTTAATATCAAAATTGCACATAAAAATCATAATAATTTAAGATTTCTGTTTAGTAATATTAAAGATAAAGATCCTTTCTTTAAACAAACACATGTAGTATACAAAATTCCATGGGGGGATTGTAATGGTGTATATATAGGTCATATATATAGGTCAAACCCTACAATATATATCGGAAAGACAAGACAAGAAACATTACGGCTTTAAAAAAACATACGTACATTACAAAACATAAGTTTAAATTTGATGAAACAACAATTTCATGTAAAGAACATAACAACAAAATTAGAAACTTTCTAGAACTCATACAAATAAAGATACATGATAATGCAGAAAATGACCGAACAGAAATTAATAATTTGGCAATAGCATATCATTCAATAATTTAATATATTGTATTGTGTCTGCTACATTTACGTATTCTGGGTCGTCTAGGATACACCAATATTATTTATTCTGTACCATATATTTGCCGCCAATATATTTGTCAAAAAAATATTTGTAAAATATATATTATAGTTTTATTAATAGTTATTGGTGTTAAATAAATGACAAAGATAATATTTATATTATCGAAACGTTTTAATTCTTATTGTGTTTTTTTTGAGTTCATTTTACAGCCGCTAAACCACGAAAGAAAACTGTTTTATCAAACGGCTACGAAAAGAACGCATTTATATATATATATATAAAACAAGAAAAAGAGAATATTGGGTAAAATCCGCTGTAGTGCAACCGTAGACACGTGTTTCTGACTAATTGGTCGTCATCAGTACGGTGTAGCCAAGGAATAAGGTGGGATATCCTTGGAGATAGAAGCATATACGGAAGACCATCAGGTGACAGACCACCATTTGCAGCTTCAGTTAGAAGATCTTCGGTTTTGAAGACAACAACTAACATCGCCACGAGGAAGACATTGTCAACCTGCGTGTCATCCGAACCCAGGACAGGTTGACAATGTCTTCCTCGTGGCGATGTTAGTTGTTGTCTTCAAAACCGAAGATCTTCTAACTGAAGCTGCAAATGGTGGTCTGTCACCTGATGGTCTTCCGTATATGCTTCTATCTCCAAGGATATCCCACCTTATTCCTTGGCTACACCGTACTGATGACGACCAATTAGTCAGAAACACGTGTCTACGGTTGCACTACAGCGGATTTTACCCAATATTCTCTTTTTCTTGTTTTATTTTATGTATCCGCGATAATTCCTTTATTGATTATATATATATATATATATATATATATATATATATATATTAAAAATGTATATAGGGCAAACTTTATACAGAAAATGAAGACAAGCATATAAAGAAATAAAGCTGGTTATCACAAATGTTTATTTAAGATTTTGAAAAGCAATTATACGCTGTTTGGACAAAATGTTCGTAGAGAGACTTTGTGATAGTTATTCGATAGTTTCCTACTTTTCTAATAAGCATACGCTAGTCAAAATTTAATATCCACCTAGTTTGAGATTTTGACAGTACGAACGCTTTGCTTCCTGATGTCGACTAGGTTTATTTTTAAATATATTAAATTCAATAACAATCCAAATATATAGAGAGTTTAGTTGCAAATCATTTTTATAATACTTAAGGCATCATAATACCTGTTTTAAGATATTTAATAGAGGAACTTTTAATATTTCCAAGTACCAGAAATAACATTAAAACTGAGAGGCAATCTGTAGAAAACGAATACATATTATGGGCCTATGATAATACAAAATTCTTAATATTTATGGAATTTCTTTTTGTATAATTCTAATACAAATTTATCATATATATACGATTATGAGTATATCTTATATACAATATGAATATAATCGCACGTATATATGTCCCATGTATACAAACAAAGCAATCCTCACTGATAACACCTAGACATAACTGACACTACCCACCACAACTAACTCTAAGGAATTCTAATTGAAATACTTAAACACGCATACGCGAACTTTTAGTCAAAACACCTAATTCTTGTGATAGTTTGAAAACCGTTTAAAACTGCAAAATTTATATTATTCCGGATACCAAATTAGTACCTATTGTCTTTTAGCACCTTAATTGTTGGTGTTCAAATAGCTTTTTCTTTTTATCGCATGCCCATCATAAATGCTCATAACCTTTCGATACAGTGCCTATTTGAAATTTTAAAAATACATATAAAAATTAATATATGTAGGTATATTTGGATGACTTAAAATTTGAATTAAATTACTCACATCTACATATTTCTAGTTCCAAGCAAAGAGGACGAATGTTTAGTCAACCAGGGAGAAATATTGAGTTTCCTCAATATAACTACATGCCTACTAAATTATCACAGAATTTTATGATATCACCCCCGGACTTAAATTCCATAAAATCCAATACTAACAGCGAGAGACGATGCATTACCTCTAATTATGCTAATATTGGTCCAGGTAATTATGAATACTTAAGTAATCTCGACCGCGGGTGATAAATTTTGTTTTTCAACAGAATTTGGCCATGACCTTTTTTTGCCCGAGCAGGTAAGAATATGCATTTCAAAGACAATTTGGTCCTAACCAAGATATTTACACATACCCAAATACACACAGATATTATTAAGTTACATGTATATTAAATATTTTCTCTTGTACTATTTAGGAAATTTTAAATAAAAATATTTGTAAGTTATAAATTAAAGATTGTTTTCCTTTATCTAGTAGGTATCCATGGAATATTTATTACATATTATTATCACAGTATATTCTTTAAATTAACCATAAATAATTGAACACTTAGTAGACGGTGAAATTTTCAGAAAAGACATTCTTTATTCCCTAAAAAAAACTATAAAAAATTCAAAATATGCAGTCGATCAATCAACGACAATTAATTGGGTAATCTTTTTGTTATTCCGTTAATATTTGACATTATCTATTTAAGTGCAACAATAAATATACGTTTATTTAATTCTAAAATGCGGAAATTTAAGTGAGTTTGAATGTGGTAGAACAATAGGCTTACGAGAATCCGAATTTTCCATCCCTAATATTGTAAGGGTGCTGCGTAATTCCTGAGTGTTCATTCTGTAAAACTGAACGCGATACCAATTGTTATTAGGCAAGTGCATCATAACTTGAACCACGCAAGTACGGCTTATATTATTTATTGTCGTTAGTTGATTTAATATAATTTATTTTATCAGAAGTACCACAAATGTTTTGTTTATATTTATCTTGCAAATATTATATAATATAACCAAAGTTATCCTTTAATTTCAAAAAATTACATTGTAATATACTCACGCTAGTTACAGCTTTCCTATAGTTTTGCAATTCTGTAAAATTAAATACCTACATCAGCTGCATCCCATATCTTAGGTACATATATACATTCCGAAAGACATTGAATGAATTCTATTCCAAGCATTTAATTTCAAATTGTTTATATTTCCTTATGGCTGCATCATTAAGAGGGGCGTTTACCTATCGAAAACTAACGCATCGCCGTTTCGCGTTTTTTGAATTTATTTTTTAATTTTAGAATCTCAAATTTGGGTTAGTGGTGCAAAAGGCATCAATTTATAATGTCAAGGCCCGTTTTTGTACAAATTTATTTTCTTAAGAAAGTTATGTGTTTTAGAAATAACCACAAAAATGCATGAATTTGATTAGTGTCTACTAACTAAGGTTGGTACACAAAAGACAAAAAACGATCTCTACGCGCCAGCTGCACATTTGATGTACGATATAAAGAAAAAATCAAATTTATGTACTTATTTTTAAAGATAAAAAACATTAAACAGAAAACCTTGTCACACAAGGTTTTTCGCGTCGTCTATCCTTACTTTACGGTATCTCTACCGGTCCCAGCGAAGACGAAAATCTATCGGAATCGGTCGGCTATTGCAGACTTAAATGCGAGTGACAGTTTAATTACAAACTGTCACTGGCATTTAAATGTCATATATACCTATAATACAGTGGCGGCGGCTGCAGGGAAGGCAACGAGGCACTGCCCCCCGTGACAAATTTCTTTTAACAGATAAATTAATTATAAATACCTAATTTGTATGTAACTTTTCTGATTTGTTTGATAACAAATAATATGTTTTCGGAAGTAACAGTCCGTCTTTTCAGCGCGTTTAAAAATCGCAGTCTGACGTAGGCTCCGGGGCATCTCGCGCGACTGCCCCGTCTGTATTAGAAATCGAGCGATGAAACTGGCGCGGGTAGCGCGCGTATATATGTAGGCGGCGGGGCACTACTCTATGGTGCCGGGTCCGGGTGGCGGTCCAGTATGTAATATACAGCGGTGAGTGTATGTTGTAATTTCTATCGGTGCAAATGCAAATATGAATTGCGTTAGTAACATTAAGACAGAATTAAAAAATCTAGGTCTCCCTAGACCAGATTTATTGATTAAACTAGAAGATCACAATTTGAAAACTAATAAAACCGTGACGAGAAAATTCAACAGAAGCTCTTACAGTTTATCAGACTGGTTGTGTGGGTGTAATGTGCAAAAAGCTTTTTTCTATTTCGGTGCTATAAAGTTCACTTTACGACATCCGTTTTGGTTGCAAAAGTATTTCTTTATCGCACGCTAATTTTGTTGTTTTGACGTTGATAACAAAAAAAAATGGAACCAAATTATATTTAAATGTCAAAATGTAAGCCTTTAATGTAACAAACATGTGCAATAGAAGTTGTACAAACAATAAAAAGCACACATGCTAACATTTTATTTACTAATTAACAATATAAATTGTTAAGCAGAGTTGGATGATAAGTTTTCTGATGCTACTATTGTAATTTACTTCCAAGGTTGAATAGTACAACTGTTATAAAAGTTTGTTTTTGATAATATGTCGAGACTATGTTGGCGAAAGATTTTGAAAATTGTCTTCTGCTATTTTGCGAATCTCTGGGGTCGTGCAAAATAGAAAAAATCAAGTGAACGGTGTTTTTCTACTTTGAAGAGAATAAAAACATTTTCTAGAAATACCATGCGGGAAAGCAGACTATGTGCCTTAGCAATGTGTTCCATTGAAAAACAATTACTGATATCAACACTAAACTTCAATGAATGAGTTATTAATCATTTTGCTGATCGTAAGGAACGGCGGATGGATTTTATTTTCAAACAAGTTAATTAAATAGCATAATGAGTTTATTTTTTGTCTGTACTTAATTTTTGATATTAAACACTCAGATCCCCGGTGCCCTCCCGTCCCAAAAAATCACGGGCCGCCACTGCTATAATATTCGAGTGTATAATAATATAACAGTTATGGGCAAGCGAAAATTGGCTTATAATAAAACATCAACAGTTCCGTAAGTACTCATTCTTTATACATATGTTTCCCATCTATAGTATTCCTTAATCTATGAATAAAACCGAAGCGCTGTGAAGGAAACAGAATATCGTGTAGCTTCACTTACTCACACCCCCTTGCGTCTACCCGTCCCGCGAGTAATTTAAGTTGCATAAGTTTCTATTTGTTGGTAAACGTCCGTCTTAAACTTGATTGATGAAATGATGATTCAGCCATTTTAGAAAATTCTTCGTAAAAGAAATTAGGTATTTAAGAAAATGTTTTTTTACACCTCTGCATTTCTATAGATAACCATATGTTATCAAATGTATATGATAATGGCACAAACTATATTATTACGAATACATACTATTTATTATTTAAGTCTGAAGGTAACATAAACGTAACGCGTAAAGTTAAACGTATGAGAAACCAATGCACCTACCCACTTAGACAGTGGCCGTAGTGCTTATGTCAGCTATGTTATGTTTACGTATTCCTTACGTGTGTATTTCTTACGTATAATTTTAGTAAAATAAGCTTTTTGAAGTTTCACAATTTAAACCGATTGATAACGATATTATAAAAAACGCGGGTAGCCTGTAGAATCACATGCTTTCGAATCGTGTCAATTGGAATTGTGACGATATTGTTCTGATAATGTTCAAAATACAAAGGCTTTATGGATTTAAAAAAAATATTATTTAATATATTATGTATCTACTAGAAATCACTACAATAAGTTGTAATTACTCCATATGAGTAAATATTTGTTGGTGCTATTTACATATCGAGTAAAAAAAAGGAAATTTAATTAAGGTGATGGAAGAGGGGCAAGTAGATATAGAACTTTTATTTCAGTTGGTGAGAGCTAAAGCATATTTATATATCTAACAAGGCACATCGGAGCTACATTGATGTGATATACCAAGATGTCTGGAAAAGACCATGGAACGACTGAAGGAACGCTACACATGAGAAAGCAAGAAGAAATTTTTAATTCGAAAGTGCTGTTTGAAATATGCATGTGAAATTAATTGACTTGAATTTTGCTATGCCAAATACCTCCACATACTACTTGTGAAACATCTCAAGGCATACAGCAATACAAAAAAAATAACCTACACTAAATATTTTTACTTTAGTACTGAAACCACCACCAAATCCGAGCACCATACCTTATAATGCTTTTGCTGTTTTTATAAACTTTCCTAAATGTAACAGTGAACGAAATATTCTTGAAATGTGATTATAACTTTGAATTAAAGTGCAATGTCTAGTGTATGAATGTGAATAAAAAGCTAATCAGCATATAACAGATGGTTAAGGATTACGATGTCAATAATTTCATTATCTGAGAATATTACAATAGTACATACATTATAATTAGGGCGCGGACATGACCGGTTTAAACTACGACGAAGTTACAATGGAGCAAAGAAATAATGTGAACAACACACGCTTACTGAATAGCACTAATTCACATGGTGAACTGCAACATCTGTTTACACCCGAGAAGGGCCCGAGAATGAGAGCAGAAAATGCCCATAAAATAAGGAATTAATGAGTAAAATCCCTTTTTCATCCGCGTTGATAGGAGCGTGAGGGGTTTTTAAAATTTATTATATTTACCTTATATTTCGCAAGAGAAATAAAATTTTCATTCATACTTACGTTAGTTTCGTTTTTTCATTGTTTCGACTGTTAATTACGTACTTCGTAATTTTTGTAATAGTCTGTTTAATACCGGTCTATTGAATCGACTTCTCCCAATTATCTAGACGTAAGTGTGCACTGGATTTCGTTTAGTTTCAAGAACATACGCGTACATTTTTAGTTATCATTTATTTAGATCTAGAACGTTGTTTATGTTACTTTTTCTGATATGAAAATGAATTGTCAGTGATTCCGATATTTATTACAAAGTCTATAAAATATCGTTACAGAATGCCAAAATATCGCACGTTCATCACTTAGCTTTGCTAAAACATACACAGAAATAGGTTTTATGCAGAGAATTTCGATAGTTTACAAAATTTCGTTACATGTTGAAATGACGATGCTTGAAGTATTTCTGAGTGCAAGGAACTAACACAAATCTCAAATTTAAAAACTCAGTTGTTATTCCTTCAGGAACACTTTGGAAATTTGCCTAAACTAATCACAATATTCACTAATTCACTAATATTGCCTTGAAAATCGAAATCTCAAATTAAAAGATGGATTAACCACATTAGATGTGGGCTATTAATGATTTTAAAGTATTCCAAGTGACATCGGATGTGGCCTTCGGCAAAAGTTAGACGCAGTTTCTAATAGAAATCCAGATTTAATAACATTGCGGCAATTGTGTATGCTAAATACGCTGAAATAAAAGAATATTTCCAGTACGCACCTATAACCAGTTGCGATGTAGAAAGGACGTTTTCTATTTACAAGGATGTACTTAATTCAAAGAGAACAAGTCTTACAGAGGAGAAAATGAAGGTATTTTGTATTTTATAGATCACCAGCCACTTGTTATCCAATTATATAAATAAAATTAAAACCACTTTAAAAATACAACATTTCAATAGTGCGCCCATGGGCGATGAGTCATCAACGTTCGTGTCCGCGCCCTAATTATAATGTTAAAAGAAAGAATTAGAAACAAGTTGCAAGCCTAATACAGAGCATTTAATATTTTTATATGTTTGAAAAAATTGTATGTATAAATAAAACACGATGGTAAAATAAAAAACAAAGGGTTTTATTTGAAATTAAGATACCTCTATTTGTAAAATACAGATACAATGATTCTTAAAGACTTTATAATGTAATTTAAATAGATAAGCTTTTAATTTGTGTGGTTAAATGAAGTTCATTTCATATATTTGTGAATATATATTTTACATTAAATAGGTTTTACAGACTGGATTTGCCGCTTGCGCTTGTTTTTACCGCCTAAACCCACCAGCGTGTCTCGTTTTCCTTTGACATTTATTTGTGTTACTTTTCGTTAATAAATAAATAATATTGTCAGAATTTTTAAAAAACTACTAACCTTAAAACGGCCCAATAAATAAACAAAATACCAGTATAGCGCATGCGCGAATCCTTCCCTTTATGTTTTCTTATGTTCATTCTCTTATGTAAATCTTTCGTCTTATGGGTTTCTTACATCTTATGTTTCTTATGTCCATTGTGAACAAGGACTAACTGCATATCAGGATGGTGTACAAATGCAAGTACCTATCACATACGTATTTTAGATACAGCAGAAATATTTCAAAATTTTACAATAAACACTAAAAATGCAAGGAAAATCAGTCCGTCATATGCAAAAAATTCTTCTTAATTGTTAGAAATTTGTTCAAATATATTCAATAATTTCGGGTTTTTTCGCTTTCTTCTTTCCTTCAAATAATTTAAATTTTTAGGGAACAACTAAATTACAACGAAAACATAACCTTTCCAATTGATTAATATGTGACGCTTAAAAAGGTATGCACACATAAAATTCCTGATGACGCTGTACATATATTTTCCATAAGAGTTATAAAACATTATAAACCATTACCTGATGAAATCACACCCAAGTAATGTTAGATATAAAAATAATTATGACGATCAATACTTTCAATGACCATCGCTCATCACAATCACTAAACAACCAGGAAGTGACCTTATTATATTAAAAGCATGAACAATAAATCATATAATCTTAGATATTGTATCTCATATAAATTAATTGATATTTAATTACTTTCATACGTTTAACGGAAAAATATTTAAATAACATGCAATTAATTAATTCCATATTTTCCCTATACACTGCATAATTTATAAACCAAATTATTTCGAAATAAGAATGTACATAGTTAAATTGGCGGTGTTATAATAGGAATATTTTATATTAATTAATAATTACATGCTGTAAAATATATTTGAATCTGTAGTTGATACAGCGACGATTTGCCAATTTGATGTGGTCTGGTTTATAGATGTCCATTATCTGGAGAGAAATACTGCTCTTATCGCGATATTTATTTGCATTCTCTTATTTTTAGAAGTATTTGCACCGGTCTTATCATTTTTATTAAAGCTACGCCACAACTACATGGACTCACCAGTTCTATTCAAAATTTTAAGTTGTCACATTCCATATTTCTGTGTTCGTTATACCAGCGCTTTTTACTCGTCCTTTCTTTTTGATTTTTGCTGATATATATTTATGTGTGTGCACTTTATATTATATCATATTAATTGTCCAGTGATGGGATTGTAACATTCTGCTGAGTTATTATTATTATGCATTGTATGTGGGCCAGATTTTGGTTTTGCCGATGGCAACTATCATGTTAGTGCGAAGGTATGGGGCAAAAAAGTCCTTCAATTATATTTAATAATTATAGCCATCATTTTCTGTATAATTAAATATTTTAGTTGTCTATATACAAACAGTTTCGTTACAGTACAATTAAATAAGATTTGATGGTATTTTCTATTGTGTAAATTTTATCTACTAATGTCAAATAATACATGAAAAAATTATACGGATATTAGCCCTCATTATTAAACACTGTGTTTGTAAAGTGTTTTTGATTGGATAAGAAACTGTTCAATAATATTATTCAACACTTCCAGGGACCAATGAAAAAAGAGGCGGGCAAATGTGACCAATTACGTTCAAATAAACACTGGAAAGAACAAGAAAATGGGTGTACTTAAAACCACACAGCAGAAGTGTAAACTTCATCAAGGCGAGGTTAATAATACGAAATACAACTTTTTTTTTCGTTCTATATTACATTTAAAAAATATCAAACTATATTTTATGAAAAGAGATAATGTCTCATACACACACAACAAACTTTTTAGTTAATCGTCCGCGAAGTTACCAATTCGCGAACGCAACACAGTTCGCGAAACACAATTTCGCGGCCGTTGCTATGGCAGCGGCCGTTAAAGTAAATACACATGTTGACACATGTTTAATCAGACATCCTACGACTTATTTTGACAACTATCAAGTATTTGTAGTTTATTATATTCGTCTCATTTCCATGGTAACGCATGTAAAGCAAGTAAACCACTTTAATTTAGCACCTTTAGAACTAAATTAAATTAAATTGTGTCTCAATTTAAATTAAATCGATTGAAAAATTTAACGGTTGCCCAAAAAATTGTGTGTATATCTTGTCCGCGAAAAACTGTAACGTACTCGAGATTGTCTTGCCTCGGCCGCAAGCATTATTAAGGAGATTTTCGGACGCATGTGTACAGGCTGTACCACTTAAAACTCCCAGGTCAAATATCTCAAAATCAGAATTTAGTAAAAGGTAGTTACTAAAGAATGTGATCGATTATAGTTTGCTTTCACAATTGTGTTTGATTATTTGAAGATATAGATGGCGCTGCGATAAAAAGAATTTTTTTGATCGCCACAATCTTCATTTGTTTTTTATTTAAAAGAGTATTAAAATTAATGTAAATTTTATTATTTGTGTTAATTTCCAAAATTTAACGGTTTCATAGATATTAGTGTTTAAAGAAAGAAAGAGTAATTTTAAAGTTTTGTCTTTATTTTGTTTAAACACTTAAAAGGATCAAATATAACTAACAAAGATGTTCAAAATTGTTGTCTTCTTGATTGCTGCATAACGTATATCCCCTTATTAGTTCTCTTCCGCAAACATTTAACAATGTATTTCTACTAATTTTTTGAACACTTGCATACATTTTATTATAAAGGTCGCCCATATCTGTTATAAGTTCCTTGTAAACTTCAGCTTTCAAAAGTAACCCCACAAGAAAACATTTAACGGGGTTAGATCCGGCGAACGAGCCCGCCACCTAAAGACGTCATTAGTACCAATCCAACGACGTGGGAAAGTTTGATTAAAAGAGTCAGTAACTATGTTGGTATTATGAGCAGGTGCCCCGTCTTGATGTAACCACATATTATTTCGTAGCTCTATAGGTACATCTTCCAAAAGTAGTGGTAACTCATTTTGCAGGAAATGTAAGTAGCGCACACCAGTTAATGTTTCATGATAAAAGCGAGGGCCTAAGATATATCCGTTTAAAATTCCACACCAAACGTTAACGCCAAAAGCTGTTTGATTTCTTGTTTGCCTTATCCACCTAGGATTAACTTTTGACCAATATCGAGCATTATGCTTAATTAAAGTACCATTTTTGTGAAAACTACATTCGTCACTGGACATGATCTGATTCATAAAGGTGTTGTTTTCCGCTAACATTACAGAAAATTCTGCTAGAAAATCGAGTCTGCCTTGATTATCTCCTATTTTTAAATGGTGAACTAAATGAACTTTATACAGAAAGTATTTATTTTCTTTTAGAATTCTACGGCAAGAGGTTACAGATAGATCATGCTGCTCTTTTAATTACCGTAATGATCTATGTGGATTATTATTAACTGTTTGTAGTACCGCTGCCGTAATTTCATCATCTCATACTCTTTTCTGCCTTAATTGTTTTTGTTTTTTGAAGCTACCGTAATTTCTGAACTTTGCACACAGACTTATAAATATTTTGTGATCTGGTAAAGGCCTGTTTGGAAAGCGTAAAGCATATAATCGTATTGCTTCAAATCCATTTCTACGGGATTTTCTATAAATTAAAACCATATTCAGTTTGACTTCATTTGTGTGTAAAACCATATTTATAATACAATTTCAACGCAAAGTGAGTAAATGTTTGAATAAAGCTAATTATAAAGACAATTAATAATCAAGCAAGCATACATACATACATATAACACAGATATGTATGAATGCTTTTCTGCCTACATACCTATGGGTGCCTATTGGTAAAGTGGAACTAACTATAAAATTTAAATTGTGAAGGAACTATAATAGCAAAAATTGCGAGTATGTTTACTGCTATTTTTTCCTACAAATTAAATATTTAAACAAAACAAAGACCAAACTTTAAAATTCCTCTTACTTTCTTTAAACACGAATATCTATGAAACCGTTAAATTTTGGAAACTAACACAAATAATAAAATTTACATTAATTTTAATACTCTCTCAGATAAAAAACAAATGAAGATTGTGGCGATCAAAAAATTCTTTTCATCGCAGCGCCATCTATATCTTCACATAATAAAACACAATTGTGAGGGCAAACTATAGTCAATCACATTCTTTAGCAACTACTTTTTACAACATTCAAATATCTTTATCCGTTTCCGAGATATTTGACCTGGGAGTTTTAAGTGGTACACCCTGTATATATAAACAGACGATATGAATACTGGCTTTCGACTCCCGCCCTTGGTCTAATGGTTAAGTGCTGGCCTCTCACCCAGGCGGCTCCGGTTCACATCTGCTCTGGGACATGAATTTATTTATTCATTTAAATTTCAATTCAATTGAAATTAAATACCTCTATATGATATATTTATTTATCTTGTTCCCTTAGCCGACTTTACCCGAAGAGCGTTACATATCCGAGCGTTACATATCCGAGCGTTGCAGGTCAGTCTTGTTCACTGCCTACAATCAGCGCAACGCGCGTAAAGAAGTTTACACTTAAAAAAAGCGATTTCATCTTAGTTGCGTAGGCACCGAACGACATCGAACGTCAAAATTAATAGAAAAAATAGTTTACGACAAATGTTCGATTTCTTGAATAAGTTTAACCAATTGAATCCCAATCAGGACGGTTTTATTAAGGGCAAGTCTACTGCGACAACATTATTCAGATGTATGGAATTCGTTTATAGTGAAATAGTTAATTATGTGGTGGGATTCCTTTCGATCTGGTCCAAGCTTCGAGAGTGGGTTTGTTTTCGGATTGGCTTGTCCCCTTCATGTCAAACGGTTAATTGCAAAAATGGGTGAACATTTATCAAGTGAGCGTTGTTTTGAATTGGGAATTCCACAGGGCTCAGTTTTGGGTCCTCTGTTATTTCTTTTGACTATTAATGCTCTTTCCCTGCAGTTTACCTAGCCGATTCCGGTTTTATTTGCGGATGATGCTTCTGTGATGGGGCCAGTAACTAGCCCCAAGCAGTTGAAGCAGTATATGTTACAAGTTTTGAATCAAATTTGGCTTACTATATGACTAAACAACTCAGGTCTAGTTGGGTTCGTGAACATCTCCTGACTACAGTCAGGAGATGTGTACTAAATCTTATACAATACTTTTATGTAGAAAAATTCTAGGGATAGGAAAAGAGTGTTTATAACACAAAAGAGAATAATGCGCTTGATGTTCGGGTTAAACTTTAGGGAATCATGTACAGACTTCAGCATGGCGGTAAACAATCACAGATTTGGGTGTGATTTGTTGTCTCAAAAATCCAAAAATTAAGTTAATAATATTTTCTATTTACAAATAAATAATTTTTACTCGGATTTTAAAATGCAATAAGAACTAAGCTCGAAAATTCACGAATTAACAAGAGTTTGAAAATATGGCGTTCTCAAATATGCATAAGGTATTGTCGGGTAATAAGGCCTACCTAAGAGTTATTTAATCTTATGAGAACAAGGAACAAAATATAATAAAACATTTTTGAAAAACTAAAAATATATTCAATTTGTATAAAATACATATCAAAATAAATATAAAAAACATATATTTTTTCTAATAATACTGTTTTTAAAAAACTTGATTTTGGGTCTTATTATCCGCACAGCATGTAACAAGGCCCGCAATATAAAATCAATTTAATCGTCACAGTTTGGGCAGATAAGGTCTTCTAAGTCATCTCCAGTAAAGCCAACACATTCCTCGTGTACTCAGCTGTTACAGTTAACACATTGACGCATATCTGCCACAAAACTTTCCTTGCATACTGCACAAAACCACCTTTCTGCTTCACAGTGGGAAGTCGCTGCTCCAGTCGAAGTAGAGGGACGTGGTTTATCAGATTTGTTCTGCTTAGTAGTTCTCATCTTCTCTCCAAACACATTTCTTGTAACTTCAAGAGCTTTATAATTTAAGGCCTTTTTCCGGACTTGTTTGTTTTATTTAGTTTTTACTTCTGGAGTTACCAAAACCTCTGTGAATGTCTTAAGTTGTTGTTCAGTTCTTTTGTTTATTAAGGAAGTGAGTGGTTGCTCATTTTCTGAATCCCATTCTATGTCTTTGGTTTCATTATTTGGTTCTGTGGTAAACTTAGAGCATATGCATGTTCCGGAATAGCACTTTTGTTGAAAGGATAAATCCCTGTAGCTCTAAATCCACTCATTATGTTGCTTATTGTCATTGATCGCCCCCAGACTGGTGTGAAAACATCCGAAAATCTTTCTTTGTTCAAACGTCTGGCTGGATATGTTTCCCAGTAATGTAGAAGTTCTTCATCCCAATAATGTTCAAAAGGTCTGAAGACGGATTTATCCATAGGTTCGTGAGTCGTATTGCTGGGTAAACACAACAAATGTATGCCCAAGTCTTCAGCTTTTTCGGCAATACTTACATCTAGGTGGCAAGAAGCTCCATCAAAGATTAAAATTACTGGAGGAGTTGACATAAATTTTAAATAATGTTCAAGCCATTTAACAAACACTTCATGTGTCATGCTTCGCTTTAGTGTCATTTGAACAATAGACCCTGGAGGTAATCCATCTGAAAATGTTGGCTTCATCCGTTGCCCTTTGAATATAATCATGGGAGGAATAGCATGTCCCATTGCATTCGCACATGCCACGATGGACACATTTTCAGCATGTTTTTGTGCTACTAAGTGAACCCTCTTGGCTCCTCTTTGGGCTAGAACAGTTTGTTGATGATGAAGGGTAAGGCGACACCCTTTCTCATCCATATTATAGATTTTGTCAGGTCTTTGCTTTAAACCTGATTTTTCCAATAGAGCATCTAATTTTATAAAATAATCTTCTACGATTGCTTTATTGAGCTTTTGAGGTAGGGTGGGGTTCATAGGTTGTGCTGTTCTTTTATAAATATTTTTATGTCTGTTCATGAATGAACGATACCATTCTCTCCCGGCCAATTTTTGGTTATCATTAAAGCGGTTAGGAATTTTATATTTCGTAACAAAAGAGTAGACACTTCTGCGAACTGTTTTAGGAGTTAATGGAAATCCTCTTTCAGCAAATTTTATTATTTTACGTTCCAGTTGTTCCTCAGCTTCTGCGTTTCTTCCCAAACGTCGAGAGGTTATTCCAGATTTAATATGGTTTCGTATTATTCGGCGAGGAATTCCACAATGTTCTTCTACGTATGCTTGAGATTTGCCTTGTCTTATAAGATTCAGTGCTTCTTCCATCATTTCTTCCGTCCAGTTAGCGCGGATGCCACGGCATTTTTTTTTCCATTTTGTCTATAACATCAAATATTAGAAAAAATAACTGCCAAAAAATAAGGCCCAGTCATCATTGCAGGAAATAAGGCCCGGGCCTTATTTGCTGCTTTGATGTCGGAATGAATTATAGGTTAGGAACCGACAAGTCTTTAGAAAAAACCGGCAAATTTGTGACAACAAATTACTAATGATCATAAGAATACATACCTCAAAAAGTAGAAGACTTCCGCCAAGAAATTTTTGCTAAAGTTTGATTCTATTCTGGTAAAATCTTATAACTTAATACAACCACTGGCTGATACTTGTTTTCACATTCGAATATAAAGAAGCCGGTACTATAGAGAACTGTTGAAACGTAATATATGTACTTCTGTAATGTCAACACCCCCTGGGTAGATGCCAGTAGTTGTATTGCATTTAACTGTTTTGTAGAAAACTCATGTCTGGGCCTTATTACCTGTTGGGCCTTATTACCCGACAATACCTGATAGCTGGAAGAGTAAGCTCGCGCTTGACAGCGCTAGTTTATAACATAATATTATTCTATCAATGTGGCAAGTACCCATTTTCAACAGCTTGAGTCGGAGGAAGCTAAAGAAATGTTAGTAACTGCGTCAGGATTTCGACGCCCCAGCTTCGGACTTGTAAACAAGCGCTACTACGACCCGATATTGATATGTAAACGATGTAACTATTTTTAAGATCTATTCCAATATAATTAGAAGGCAATAATATATGGACTCATTAGTTTATATTTAACAATAAGCTTTTTAAAGTACGCATAAATTAGTTTAAAGAAAAATAATTCAACATATTGCTGTGACTTCTTCTATATTGGTTGATGACCAAAATTGAGTTAATAAATTAATATATTTTTTTTATTGATCTCAGGGTCTAAGTGTGAATTAATTATATTTTTTATATCGGATGATGTGTCACAGTCTTATACTTATTGTGAGTTCTAGCTGTGATTGTGATGTTTACTTTCCTTAGATTCTCCTGGGATGGGTATAAATAAATAGATATAGAATGTCAGCACAACTTATTTTATTTTATATATAAATATTTACAAAAACATTATTGAATATCATAACTATGCAATACAATACATTATTTAATTCATTGTCATATCCAGTCTCTCTTATCCGCGGTACAAGCACCTTGCAATCCTTAATTTTTACAGAATTGTTAATGATGAATAAAAATAAAATTTACTGCTCTAGTCCTTCATGTATGCTCATGTTTCGAAGATTACTGCTATCCTATAAAAGCGTTAGCACCTCGTTAAGTCGCTCTGAACCAAGATTCACACGTCAATCCAGAGCTTACTCAAAGAAGAGTTTGTTTTAAATTGTTTATATAACGTTCAGAATTTTCATTGCCATCCGGAGAATTTACTTATACCCCGTTGAACCGTCTCGAGCCAAGATTCACACGTCGACCCAAGGACGTATTCAAAGAAGAATTTATTTTTAATTGTTTAAATAATATTCTAAATTTTTATTGCTATCCGGAGAGTTTACCTATACCCCGTTGAACCGTCTCGAGCCAAGATTCACACGTCGACCCAAGGACGTATTCAAAGAAGAATTTATTTTAATTGTTTAAATAATATTCTAAAATTTTATTGCTATCCGGCGAAATTTACTAATATATGGAGCAGTCATGAAGGCTCTTTTATTTATTTACTTTAGAATTGCAAGATGGAATTTATTTATTGTGCTTGTACTCACTTCTCTTCGTTATATAGCATCTCAAATTCCTCCTGGTATTTCAATCCCTCCATTTTTATTGAATTTATTATTGTGGGTTCTTTCTGCGATCCAATCGCGTTCCTTGTCGTCTCTTCGTGTATTTCGAGCGCACTTATCATTGTCGCCTCTTGCGACCACGGTGTTTGAATCTTAAGGCGTTTATGCCTTTAGACCCTTTATTTCTTCGGCGCACTGGTTTCACTATTTTCTTTTGAGTTTTTAAGAGAATCCGGACCACTTATCGACTGACTGATTTTCGCTTCTGTCCCGCTTTTTATAGGGATAAACATTTGACTCGCGGCTTATTTTGTTTTTAAATCGTGCGTTTCGTTTGAATTTTTGTCTGTCACGCCCTCCGTGTTAATTTCGGTAACTATCGAAATTATGCAATCACGTGACCTTGTTTCCACCATGTTTGTTGTTGTTATTATTTTACATATCTTTATTTTTATTCCATGGACACCTTGAATGGTTTTATTCGTTGGTAAGTATTCTTTTATTGTCTTTTATTTTTATTCACTTTACCTCCAATTGGCGTTGTATTTATATATATATTCATTGCTTTCTTTACTGTTTTTTATATATATTCTCCTTTCGTTAATTAATTTAATTCTAACTTTCCCTTTTTGTTCCTAGGAATCGGTAATATGGGATATACGCTACATATTGTCTTTATCGCCTTGGTTTGTTTTGGATGCTTTTTGTCCTCTTCCTCCTTCGGGTCATCTTCCTCGAGGTCATTGAACCACCTTGTTGTGTTCGGGGAGTTTTGTAAATCCGTTAATCTTTAAACAGAGTTTTGTTGGTGTAAGTTTTTCTCCGATCTACATTTTATATTAACTAATATTTTATTTATTGTTTTAGCCTGGAATTTCCTGAAGTGGATATATATATACTTATAAATATAAAGAACTATGTACAAAATGCATATTGAAATGCGTATTCAACAATATTCCTTTTATTCTGTGAATATTCACAGTCAACATAATGTTTTATTTTTTTACCGGTGAAAAATAAAATGAGTGGAATACATTTATTTATTTATATGGGCCTTTGTTCTTGCTATAGTATTTGTGAATAATGTGCTGCGTTGAGTGCAAGCCTTTATTCACCCTTATGGTATCTAGTGCTTCCTGCTTCGTGTAATTTTATTGCTTCTACGTGATTTACCCGTGCGATGAAGCCGTCTCTTAGCATGATCCTTTCTCTATTTTTAGCGTTTAACTTCTTTTTTGTATGTATTTGCTGCCTTCTCGTGAGTATTTGCAGTGCTATGTGTACTGCGGTTTTATAATCAGGCTCTTCCTTATTATATTTAAAGTGTACGTCAGGATTTTCCTGTCTGTAATGGAAATAAAATTGTTATACATTTTGTATCCTTTACGTGCTCTCATTGAGGTTGGTTTTTATTTATTTTTACATTATTTTATGTATATTGTTGAATACCATTTCTGTTTGATTGGCAATGTTCTTATTTTTTTACGGGTATGCAACCCACATTGCATTCTTGTATATTCCATTGCATAGCTATGAAATCTTTAGTAAGCACTAAATATATAATTAAAACTACATACATTTACCTTAATTAGTGAGTTTATTCTGTATTTTATTTAATAAAATATTTATTATATTGAAATATATAAAATTGTAATTTATGTTAAATATGAAAAATTATTTTTACTTAAAATAAACATAATAATATTTTATTTTTGTTGATTTTTATTTGTTTAATTTCTTTATTTTATTTATTCATTTATTTACAAGAAAATACCACAGCATATCCCAAGTTAAGAAACTGTCAATATGCCATAGTTGACTACGAAAAATATAGGCATATTGCAATTTCTTCACTTAATGGTATTTTTCTACACTCTTGCTTAGTTAATATTCTTACATCTAAGTTTACTATATTTTCTTGTGGGAACTATCCCTTTTTGTTTCTTAAAGTCTAGTTATTCTAACTTAAATAATATTATCTTGGGAACTGTCCCTTTTTATTTCCTTAATGTTTTATTTACATGACTTAAATAATGTGTTCCTGGGAACTATCCCTTTTTACTTTGATACCTTATTTATCTAATTTGAATAATATAATTCTGGGAACTATCCCTTTTATCTCCTTAATATCTATTTACATCTCTTAAATAGTATAATCTTGGGAACTATCCCTTTTTCATTTTTGTAATATTTATTTACATAGCTTAAACAATATAGTTTTGGAGCTGTCCCTTTTATTTTTGTAATATTATGTTTACATAACTTAAATAATATAATTTTGGGAACTATCCCCTTTTTATTCTCGTAATATTTATTTACATCACTTAAATAATATAATCTTGGGAACTATCCCTTTCATTTTCTTAATATTTATTTACACATAACATAAATGATATAATCTTGGGAACTATCCCTCTTTATTTCCTCATGGGTTCATATTTTTCATCGTGTGAGTTTATATTTCAACTTTTCTCCCTTCATTTTTGTTTGATATTTTGGTTTGGGTTTTACACCTTTCATTTTAATAGGAAAATGGTACTTAATTTATTTAAAGTGAGACATATACAAATTTATAATAAATTGGAGATATCTTCTTCGTGTGGGTTCAATATCTTTTGCGTGGCATCAATTAAGCCTACAATTGATATTCATGTATAAAATCTTATTGCCTTCCACATATCAGTCGGGGAATTTATCTTGCATGAATAGTATTTCCTCTTTTATTTTCTTAATGTTACCTGGTTCAAAAAGAATCTTTTAAAACTATCGTAGCAAACCACTTGGCATCTGTGTACCTCATTGATAATGTTTCTTTGAATCTTCTATATTTCTCTGATAAAGTTCGATTCTGCTTTTTCCATTATATTGTTCTTCAGCATTTCTTTTATTTCTATAATTTCACTTAAATAATATTTATTGGGAATATGGATAGATTTTCACATGGAAAGGTTCCTTTTCATTTACTTCGAGCTTATGCTCGTAATTTCTAACCAAGCCAGGACTGTCGTCGACTAGTCTCTTGTGCTTTTTTTTAAAAGATTGCTCACATGATTTTTACACTTTTCATTGCAATTTATACTTGTACCATCCCCTTTTGATGTGAAGTCCTTATTCTTTGGATGCTTCACGAGATGCGTACATTTATTGTCATATGAATCGTTAATCATTTCTTGCGTGAGTTCCTTTTCTATTTCTTCTACATATAATTTATTAATTAATTTTATTTATTTCTTTACTGGTGCTCCTTCGCTCCATGGAATTATCATATCTCTTATGTGAAAAGTCTTGTCCTTCATATCCAATTTTGTGCTATATTGACTTAAAAGTTCATTCCCAATATGCAGTTGCAGTTTTTATTATTTACTACTACAAATTCTGTCAGTAGGTTTATTTTATTTATTTTACATTAACGCAGAAAACTTTATCAATGGTTACCAAAGGTTTTTTATTTTGCTGTAATTATTTTTAATCTTCTTTATAGGAATATATCGTCCTTGTTTCCCTAAATTTTCATTTATGACGCTGTAGTCGAGTAGCTTTTATTTTATTTATTTTTCTTCCCCAATTCTGATTGATATGTGTGGTAGTTCGTGGTACTTTCATTGGATCTTCATATTTGTACATGTTTCGTTTCATTTTCCTTGATTGGGGTGTCGTCGTCGGCTAAGGTAGGAGTAGGGTAGCCACGTCCCATCGGAGGTCCCCAATTTATCCTCCGCCGTGCTCCTTGATTTATTGGGAATTTATTTTCCCAAAATCTTTAGGCGAAAGTCAATAATGTTTTTGTTATGTCAAAGTATATCCTTGATGTACGTCGTTGTTGCTCTAGGTTCTCTATCTTCTTGGTTACTTGTACGCTTAATATCTATTGACTGGTAAAGTGATACTTTATTTTCCTTATTTATTTCTGTGGCTATACTTATCCTTCCCTTTTCTATCAGTGCAACTTCTTCGGTCCACCTCAGTGTTTTAACTTCCTTGTGTGTCTTTGAAAATTTTTCAAGTTGTATAATCAGTGCCTGTCGTTTCCATGAACCTGTGTATCTTCCTGCTCCTATGAATATTTCTAATGTTTGTCGTGAAATGTATAGATGTGAATTCTTGTCATCTTCTTCTTCATATAACAACGTATCCAAATGTGTTCTTAAAATTTTCTTGTTGGAGTCCATGTATTTGGTTCTTCTCCATGTATGTATTATTGTGGAGGCTTCTTTGACTTTTGTTTCTATTTGTGCATCATCTTCATGGGTTGGCATATTCCTCGTAATTTCTTTGTTGTCGGTGTTTATTATTTCATTTCCAAATGATTCTTCTTCGTCAAATCGTTCTATCGTTTTTTCCGTTCTGTCATTTGTTCCGTCTATCAATGATCTGTACGTATTCTCACATTTTCTTGTATTATCCCTTATTACTTTGGCTAAACCTGACACAGACTCTGTTATTTTGTTTTCTAAATTGGCATTTAACTGACGCATCTCTGTTCGAAAATCTTGGAATTCCTTGTCAATCTTTTGATTGATTCTATTCAGATATTCATTGTTTGCTTTGATTTCTTCTTTATTTTGGTCCAACTTTTTATTTAGGTTTTCATTGTTTGCTTTGATTTCTTCTTTCAAATTTTTATTGTTTGATTTTATTTCTTCATTATTTTGGTCCAATTTTTTATTTAGATTTTCATTAATTTCTTCTTTCATTTTGTATAATAGGACTTGGAGCAAATTTTCAATTCCACCTTCCGATGATTTTTCGGCTGTTCTCTTGAGAGATGTACTTCCTACGATCGGTTCTTCCAATTGATCACCTTCCAACTCGTGTTTCTCTGATTCTGAGCTAGAGGTTGAACGATTGCTACGAGAATTATCTCTGTATCTGGTAAACTGTGGTCTTGTTTCTTTATCTTCAACGATTTCAGGTTTTCCGCCTTTATTTTTGTTGTTTTCATCAGCCATTTTTATTTTTTATTTTTATTCTATCTCTTATTCACCCTGTCCCAATAGGAGAATATTGTGTGCTTATGACGTTATAAGGAAAGTAAATTCACACAGCCTTTTATCGTTAAGTGCCAAATCAAATGTTGACCAACGATAATCCTATTATGTATGGGTGCCAAATTAAATCTTGGCCAATGATAAGCCTAGGACGTTGGATGCCAAATTAAGATTGATCTTGGCCAACGATAAGCCCCACGTTGGGCGCCAAATTAATGCTGTGACTTCTTCTATATTGGTTGATGACCAAAATTGAGTTAATAAATTAATATATTTTTTTTATTGATCTCAGGGTCTAAGTGTGAATTAATTATATTTTTTATATCGGATGATGTGTCACAGTCTTATACTTATTGTGAGTTCTAGCTGTGATTGTGATGTTTACTTTCCTTAGATTCTCCTGGGATGGGTATAAATAAATAGATATAGAATGTCAGCACAACTTATTTTATTTTATATATAAATATTTACAAAAACATTATTGAATATCATAACTATGCAATACAATACATTATTTAATTCATTGTCATATCCAGTCTCTCTTATCCGCGGTACAAGCACCTTGCAATCCTTAATTTTTACAGAATTGTTAATGATGAATAAAAATAAAATTTACTGCTCTAGTCCTTCATGTATGCTCATGTTTCGAAGATTACTGCTATCCTATAAAAGCGTTAGCACCTCGTTAAGTCGCTCTGAACCAAGATTCACACGTCAATCCAGAGCTTACTCAAAGAAGAGTTTGTTTTAAATTGTTTATATAACGTTCAGAATTTTCATTGCCATCCGGAGAATTTACTTATACCCCGTTGAACCGTCTCGAGCCAAGATTCACACGTCGACCCAAGGACGTATTCAAAGAAGAATTTATTTTTAATTGTTTAAATAATATTCTAAATTTTTATTGCTATCCGGAGAGTTTACCTATACCCCGTTGAACCGTCTCGAGCCAAGATTCACACGTCGACCCAAGGACGTATTCAAAGAAGAATTTATTTTAATTGTTTAAATAATATTCTAAAATTTTATTGCTATCCGGCGAAATTTACTAATATATGGAGCAGTCATGAAGGCTCTTTTATTTATTTACTTTAGAATTGCAAGATGGAATTTATTTATTGTGCTTGTACTCACTTCTCTTCGTTATATAGCATCTCAAATTCCTCCTGGTATTTCAATCCCTCCATTTTTATTGAATTTATTATTGTGGGTTCTTTCTGCGATCCAATCGCGTTCCTTGTCGTCTCTTCGTGTATTTCGAGCGCACTTATCATTGTCGCCTCTTGCGACCACGGTGTTTGAATCTTAAGGCGTTTATGCCTTTAGACCCTTTATTTCTTCGGCGCACTGGTTTCACTATTTTCTTTTGAGTTTTTAAGAGAATCCGGACCACTTATCGACTGACTGATTTTCGCTTCTGTCCCGCTTTTTATAGGGATAAACATTTGACTCGCGGCTTATTTTGTTTTTAAATCGTGCGTTTCGTTTGAATTTTTGTCTGTCACGCCCTCCGTGTTAATTTCGGTAACTATCGAAATTATGCAATCACGTGACCTTGTTTCCACCATGTTTGTTGTTGTTATTATTTTACATATCTTTATTTTTATTCCATGGACACCTTGAATGGTTTTATTCGTTGGTAAGTATTCTTTTATTGTCTTTTATTTTTATTCACTTTACCTCCAATTGGCGTTGTATTTATATATATATTCATTGCTTTCTTTACTGTTTTTTATATATATTCTCCTTTCGTTAATTAATTTAATTCTAACTTTCCCTTTTTGTTCCTAGGAATCGGTAATATGGGATATACGCTACATATTGTCTTTATCGCCTTGGTTTGTTTTGGATGCTTTTTGTCCTCTTCCTCCTTCGGGTCATCTTCCTCGAGGTCATTGAACCACCTTGTTGTGTTCGGGGAGTTTTGTAAATCCGTTAATCTTTAAACAGAGTTTTGTTGGTGTAAGTTTTTCTCCGATCTACATTTTATATTAACTAATATTTTATTTATTGTTTTAGCCTGGAATTTCCTGAAGTGGATATATATATACTTATAAATATAAAGAACTATGTACAAAATGCATATTGAAATGCGTATTCAACAATATTCCTTTTATTCTGTGAATATTCACAGTCAACATAATGTTTTATTTTTTTACCGGTGAAAAATAAAATGAGTGGAATACATTTATTTATTTATATGGGCCTTTGTTCTTGCTATAGTATTTGTGAATAATGTGCTGCGTTGAGTGCAAGCCTTTATTCACCCTTATGGTATCTAGTGCTTCCTGCTTCGTGTAATTTTATTGCTTCTACGTGATTTACCCGTGCGATGAAGCCGTCTCTTAGCATGATCCTTTCTCTATTTTTAGCGTTTAACTTCTTTTTTGTATGTATTTGCTGCCTTCTCGTGAGTATTTGCAGTGCTATGTGTACTGCGGTTTTATAATCAGGCTCTTCCTTATTATATTTAAAGTGTACGTCAGGATTTTCCTGTCTGTAATGGAAATAAAATTGTTATACATTTTGTATCCTTTACGTGCTCTCATTGAGGTTGGTTTTTATTTATTTTTACATTATTTTATGTATATTGTTGAATACCATTTCTGTTTGATTGGCAATGTTCTTATTTTTTTACGGGTATGCAACCCACATTGCATTCTTGTATATTCCATTGCATAGCTATGAAATCTTTAGTAAGCACTAAATATATAATTAAAACTACATACATTTACCTTAATTAGTGAGTTTATTCTGTATTTTATTTAATAAAATATTTATTATATTGAAATATATAAAATTGTAATTTATGTTAAATATGAAAAATTATTTTTACTTAAAATAAACATAATAATATTTTATTTTTGTTGATTTTTATTTGTTTAATTTCTTTATTTTATTTATTCATTTATTTACAAGAAAATACCACAGCAATATGTATGAATATTTCATTTAACAATAATTATTTTTTTAACCTCCATATGTATACGTATGAGATTTCTGTATTATATACTTCCAGCCAACACGTAAGATATAAATTGATGGAACTTCCTTCTTTCTTGCTTCTCATTTATAGTGTTAATAATAGATCGACATTTTAAAATAATAAGTACCAGAAGCAAAATGTTTTAGAGGTCAATTGAATACAGATGTGTTCGATGAGGTGACAACACATAAATCTTGTTATATTTATAACGACAAGTCTTGTAATCTAACAAAACCTAATAAAGTATAAGGCTCGTCTTACTAATCCATTTATGAAGCTAATTTTACAATAATTTGTTTGAATATCAAATATTATTATTTACGTAACGTGTTTACCGTTAGCAAATACAAATATTAATACTGCGACTCATTAACACTCATTAAATATTTTGCAATGAATGTATATATTTGCTATTTATTATTATAACATAATATCATAATATAGTTCAAAGTTATAAAGCGTAGATTCAGGAGGATAACTTAGGTAGTGACCAAATTTACCTACAAATGCAAGTTTATGTAAATCGTTTTTTTCAGCATTAGTTATACTTTCACCCGATAATATAGAGCCTGACCAGTCCACCTATGTAGCAACGGTTCTTTATAATTGATATACTGAACATCCATTTGCATTTTAGTGAATTTTACGTTTCCACATTTCTTCCCCTGCTTGAATTCAACATAATGCGATTAATAATTATTTGTGACAATTTAATTCATCTGTCAAAAACATGACATTTTAATACACGCTGTGTTAGTTTGCCATCGGATAAACTGCATGTTTGCTAGCGGATAAACTGCATGTTGATTTTCCATGGCAACGAAAATTCAATTCTGACAGTATCGTTCAAATAAATTTCATACATAAACATTTATATTTTTCTCTTTCTTTTGTATATGTATTCAAAGGAATGTTAAATAAAAATATTTCGGTTTATTAATATTAATTAAATGATTCATTAAATTGTCTTACCAAATACCATTCGAGTTTGTGTTTATTTCCGGAACAAACTTTCATTTTGACAAAACTCAAACTTTGTTGCTTAAGGGTAACACGACTCGAACAAATAACAAAAGGTAAAACCGCTCCACCTTCGGTGTCGCGGTTTTACCATGTTATTTGTTCTCGTCAGTTACCAAGCAACAAAGCTTTCGTTCAAAATGAAAGTTTGTCCGGATAAACACAAACTCTTATGGTATTACCCCCGACAAAAATTCCGGTAAAAGTTTTGACATATAAAGTTGTCAAATTTGTGATGTCAAATAAATATGTATACGTCAGTTTTTTCGGTGAATAGATTATAAAAGAAATGTTAAGTAGTAATCTTCAAGGACTGCACTCCACTGGAACTAAGGGAAACAATCATCCCGTAACAATCCAAATATCTTAGCTTGAATGGAGAAGGACAAGAAATCACTATTTCATCAAATCAGCAATAGAATGGCGGCCTATCTATATGGATTCAGGTTTCCAATAATTCTAATGTACAAGTAATTTTAATAAATAAGTTTTAGCTCATCTTGTTAATTAAAATGTGGTTGGAAGCCTTTTTTAATATATCATCAAACACACAACGAAACTAACATTTGATTGAAATTGAGGTTGGGAAATGAGGGTATGAAATGAGGGCGGGAAGTTAGAGCGGAAAGTAAATGTGAACAAAGTGACATTGTCAAACCTTTTAAAAGTCAGAAATACCAATATTAAGCGTATAGTTGTAAATAATAGTACCTATACATAAGATACCGAGATGGAAAATGCTTCATTACTGTCGAGAGATTAAGTAATTAACCGAGGCGCGAAGTGTCGAGGTTAATTTTATCTCGAGACAGGAATGAAACTTTTCACCGAGGTTTGTATACTATTTTATTTACAACCATAATTATTATATTTATTTGTAATAAAAATCCCGGTGAAAGTTTTGACATATTGAATTGTCAGATTTGTGATGTTCTAGCGTAAATGTCAAATAAATGTACATCAGTTTTTTCGGTGAATAGATTATAAAAGAAATGTTGAGTAGTAAAGTCTTCAAGGACTGCATTCCACTGGAACTGAGGGAAACTGTCCCCCCGTAGCAATCCGGATATCTTAGCTCGAATGGAAGACAAGAAATCACTATATCTTCATATCAGTAATAGCATAACATGGGTTCAAGCTTCCAATAATTCTAATGTAACCATTAATTTTATTTACAACCATACAATTAATAATTATTTGTGATAAAAATTCCGATAAGGTTTTGACATATCGAGTTGACAGTTTTGTGATTGATATTGAGTTTGAGAAATGAGGGCAGTAATAGAGGGCGGGAAGTAAACGTCAACAAAGTCCCACTTCCAAACTTTTAAAAAGTCAGAAATGCCAACATTACGCGTATGGTTATAAATAAACTATACCTATTACAGGTGTATGCATGTACTCAGTAAGAGGAAACACATATTCAAGAACGAGCCACAATCCACAGTCAGTGTCTTCACACAAATAAGTCTCCATTTTGTTCGCCAAGCAATAGAGCGTGTAGGTTGGAGATCTTCTCATGATGTCGATACTTGCAAATCGTGTTACAAAAGTGCAATTATGCCTGTACTTAATCCGTGGTACCAGAAATGACATTTATTCTAACACCTAAGGACATAGTAACAGGTCCTCCAATGTTACGTCTCTCTCTGGATAAACACCATCTGTTTTATACGAGAAAGACTCAGGAACCTAAGATGGATACGGTCCAATGCCAAGTAATTATTTGCATAAATAGGAAACCATATTAAAGAGTTATATTAGTTTGTTTAACACATAGGCAGCGTATAAACCCAACAATCGGAATCTCATAACAACGCAAATAATTACGTTATTTAATACTAAATTTATAATTCCATTAATGTAGAAACATTTACATCAAATTTTGGGGTATATGAAACTTCATTTTCACTTTGCTGGTGAATCATTTGATAGTAGATTTACGGCGTTCGATTGTAGTAAAACTTCACAAATCACAAAGACGTACTAAAACTATTCACATCATGTATTTTGATGACGAAATTGATTGTTTCGTGCTTTTTAGTATAATGTTTATTTTTAGAAATATTAGTATATTATTATTTGGATATTTATCGATGTATCAAATTATCAATATATTTTAAATATCGAACATCTGTTTCCGTATATAAGAGTTGACTATAAAGGCAAAATACGTACAAATCTTTGAATATCTAAACGAAAGAAACTATATAATATTAAATGTGGTGGTAAAAATTAGGTGAATGTAGAAAAAACTCTGAAGCGATGAGAAAATGTACTTTATCGACGACTAGACAATAAAGTACGTATTATATTAATCACTATTGGTTAATAATAACACTCATAATATTCGGAGGGAATAATGAAATCCGACCAGGGAAAATGAGACATAACGTTACCATTATTCCCTGCATTCCGCCAATAAGACATAACGTTTCCAACGTTGTCGTAGTAACGATAGACAATTCCGGTCATTTTACTGCCTAACCGTCAAACGTCATATTGATATAGTAATCTGACATTTTCGTTTAATTATTTTGATTTTTTTAAGTAATTTTCAGTCAGTCGTAGATAAAGTAGTGTATATACTAACTCGCAATAATTACTATTATTGCGAGTTACTCCCTCGCCGCTTCGTGGCTCGGTTCGTAAATTCGGCTCTCGGGAATAATAACTGTCATTATTGACTCGTTGTATAAACTACTATTATAAAAGGCTATCGTCTGAGTTAATGTTATTTTAACAGTTCACAAATTCAAAGTTTTAACAGCCTAATCACTTGTTCCCTGAGTATTAAGCCGTCTGATCACTCATATTTATGTTGTACATAAAAGTACGGTTTTTACTTAATAACACAATAAAGTATAATAAACCAAAGTAAAAATGTAAGAAACTAGGTTATGGCTTCGTTATAAATATAACATGACGTTTTGCCGAACTTATTTTCCCATGTTAAACTTGCCTACGCAAGAACCAATGAGATACCTTAAAAATATAAATCATTTTGGCGCGATATTTGAATCACTCCTTCTTATTCTGAGACAAGGTGTAGGCTATATTATTTGAAGGGTGAAATGTAGCAACATTTAAAATTTAACGACTTTTTAACTTATTGACGCTTGTCGGTTGCGAAAGCAATCATATTATACTGTTGGTTTAGAAGTAGCGATTTTATAGTAGGTATCTAATTTAAATTAACAGTGGTAAACACGGGTAAGATGAACAGTACCTAGAATCTTAAGACTTAATCGTGACTTGTAAATATAATCACCTCGCTGTACCTATATTTACTTGTAATATATAGAGTGTATTTGTAGGAATCGTGATAGCTATTATATTCTATTTACCTTGAAAGATTTACACCCTATTTATTTTATTACTTACTCACCTAATTTACAAATAAGAAAAATTCCATTGTTTATTTATTCTTTTACAAACAACAGTAATAGCACGATTATATTGAATTGCTATTTAATTCAATTTCATTACACAAAATAAAAATATCGTGTAATTATTTGATATTTACATTATTTACCTTTCAATCACCTTGAAATTGCATGCTTTACACACCAAAAAAATATCATCGTATAGCTTTACAAAATATTAACTTCGTTAGTTAAAAAAAAATATGGATGTTTCATAACAAATTTTATATAATGTTCATGACAGCAATAGGTTACGTAAACTTGAAGAAATGAAAGATCTGTTCGTGTGGTGCGTTTAATTATAATTAAAGTAAGCACTACTAAATATTTGCATTAGTTTTTTGGTATAAGTACTATTTAATATAATGCAAACTAAAAAGAAGTAGAAGAATAACAGAAAACAAGTAAAACAAGCATTGCTAACATTTTATTTACTAATTAACAATATAAATTGTTAAGCAGAGTTGGATGATAAGTTTTCTGATGCTACTATTGACATTTACTTACCATGTTGAATAATACAACTGTTATAAAAGTTTGTTTTGATAAGTATGTAGAGAGTTTGTTGGCCAAAGATTTTGTAAATTGTCTTCTGCTATTTTGCGAATCTCTGGGGGTGTACAATTATTTATTTCGTCCTTTTGGTTGATAATTTGAAAAATTTATTGCATATATCAGTCTGGATTTTAAACATAATTACACATAACACCGCCGATATTAAAATATTTAAAATGTTCAACTTAAAAATCAAAGTAACCAACTTCAAAACAACAAAATTTCTAAAATATTCGAACAAAACATGTCTCTTATTTTAAGCTTTTTTGAACTTTTAATAACCGAAATAGAAAAAATAGTATCAAATACACGTTCCATAAGACATTTTGCGCACTTGAACGCGTGCGCAAAAATCGTGTCTTATAAAATTTGTGTTTTAATATACTATTGTCTATCTATTGTCAAGAATTGTCTAGACATATACAGGGTGTCTCAGCTTTTGCGTTACAGGCATTATCTACTTTCCCTGTATAGTTATCAAAAAACTTTTCAAATAAAAGTTACTTGATATTATGATGTGTCGAAAATGACAAATAGAGGATTTTATTTGCTCGTGACCTTGAAGGAGATTTCAAGGTCAACTTTGTTTTTTTTTAATGGATATATGTATTTTTTAATATTGCATCTTATTTTTCAAAAGCTAATAAATAACTTTTATTTGATGCATTTTTTATTTTGCCGTGTCAGTTTTGACACAATTCAGATAAACTTGTCAAAAGTAAAAAGTTGTATTCTGTCAGTCAACAACTGTTAGTCTTGCTTAAATCACAAAGATTTGACTTGCGTTATCCGCAGCTTTTTAATATGCCACTTACATACAACTCCAACGAATATGTAGATATGTTAATAGTCTACGGAGAATGCAGAAGGAATTCCCGAGAAGCTGCAAATTTGTATCGAGAAAGATTTCCGGAACGTCATCATCCATCACATACAACATTTAATAGAGTAGAAGCGAAGTTACGAACTGGTTCATTTCCCTCTACCGTAAAACATGCTAACCATAATGCTCCTGCTAGAAATGAAGAAAATGTAATCAACATTTTGGCTTATGTAGCTGTAAACCCCCATGTTTCACTTCGACGTTTGGCAGAAGAAATTGGCGTTAGTAAAGCTACAGTACATAGAATTTTAAAAGGGCATCGGTACCATCCATTTAAAGTTCATTTGTCACAAGAATTAATTATTATCTTAATTGTATTTTGTGGAGTGACGAAAGTCGCTTTCACAATAATGGTGTTGTGAACAAACATAATGCGCATTATTGGTCCAACCAAAATCCGCGGTGGATGGAGGAAGCACGCTTTCAAACAGTGTGGGGAACCAATGTATGGTGTGGAATGTTTAATGGGCATTTAATTGGACCCCACTTTTACGAAGGAACCCTGACAGGACAACGTTATTTACATTTTTTACAAAATGTGCTTCCCGATTTAATGGAAGATATTCCTCTTAATGAAAGACGAGACATAATTTGGCAACAAGATGGTGCTCCGCCCCATAATGCGCAAATTGTGACGAATTATTTAAATGAGCTGTACCCCAATGGATGGATTGGAAATAGAGGTTCTATCCCTTGGCCTGCTCGTTCCCCGGATTTATCGCCTGTTGATTTTTTCATGTGGGGTTATTTAAAGGAATTTGTATATCAAGTTCGGTCGGCAGATCTTGATGATCTGAAAAATCGAATTCGCATGGGATGCCGGATTATGACTCACGGAATGATACTTTCATCTTGCAACAGAGGATTAAGGCGTCGTTTGGAAGTTTGTGTCCACGCTGATGGAGCCCAATTTGAACATTTATTAAATTAATGCCTCTTGTTTTGTTTTCTTATCCAACTACATACACTAATTTGAGATATTTATTATTGAAATACTTACTCTTTATTTTTTTAATTTTTTTTGCACTGAATTACTTACTTATAATTATCGTATTCCTTTAAGTTAATAAAAATTGCTTTTGACAAGTTTATCTGAATTGTGTCAAAACTGATAAGGCAAAATAAAAAATGGATCAAATAAAAGTTATTTATTAGTTTTTGATAAATAAGATGCATCATTAAAAAATGCATATATCCATTAAAAAAAACGAAGTTGACCTTGAAATCTCCTTCAAGGTCACGAGCAAATAAAATTCTCTGTTTGTCATTTTCGACACATCATAATATCAAGTAACTTTTATTTGAAAAGTTTTCTGATATCTATACAGGGAAAGTAGATAATACCTGTAACGCAAAAGCTGAGACACCCTGTATATTGTACCAATATATATTATGTATAAAAAGTAAAACTTTCATATACTATGTTTATTTTACATACATATTTATTGATGTAGATATAAGCTTGTTTGCACCAGTTTTATTTCGTAAACGTACTTTAGATGTCACATAATATATCAATGGTAACAGTTGGCCAGGTATCAACTTTAAGTTTACAATGTGCAAACGAACATTAATACTCCTCGCTCTTAAGTCTTATTTTCATTTCAATTCACGCCTGTTAGAAAAGTTATCTACATACATAGGCGTAGTAGGTAAATGTGAAAATAGAGGCAAAATATTTGTATTCAGTTTTTTTTTATATACAGTACTTATAGCAATAAAAAAGTTCTAATACAATATTTATTATATTATCTATATTATATTAAAAGTGAATATTTATCGTGGTGTAAAGGCACTATAAAATTACAATTTTTACAGCAAGCTGTCATCTAAAAAGTTTCAAAACAAACAAGATGTAATGCATTATTATTTTATACATTTCATTCTTTTGCATTACATTTGTTAGTCATTGAAACTTTCTAGATGTCAAATTGTATTTTAACAGTGTCTCTACACCAAGATAAATATTCACTTTTAATACATTTCTTGTATATTTTGGTATATATATATATACAGGTGTCCCAGAAATAAAAAGACGGAGTAGCAGATATGTAAAGTCCGAACAGAAACAGGCCCAAATATACCGCAATAACGAAGAAATTAAAATTTTAATATTCATTTGTAAATAGAAACGAAGACGCATTCATAGAGAAAAATACGCTTTTATTTGTATAAAACGGGAAAAAAACGTTAAATCGTAAAAACATATTTTTTGCGGGATGTGTCTAAATAACGCAGCTATGTAGTCGGTTATTGACCCAGATGGGTGACCTACTTTCTTGCAGGCAATAAAAGATTGTATTTATTTTTAAAATAGGAAGGTTGTTGCTCTTTAATGTGTTCGTAGTTGGAAACAGCTGATTATTAGAATATTCAATAAATCGTATGTTTCTAGCAGGTTTAAAATTAAAGTAATTAATGGTTTGATATTTATTATGAAGTATCTATTCCTCCTCCTTTTTTTTAACACAAGTACTATGGTGGTTCTGAAAAGCACCGATTGTGAAAGTGAAGCAGGTGGATATTTAGTGCAGGGTCGGCGTAAGGCCAATTGAATTCTTTATTATTTTTTTTCTGCCGTCTGCGCATGAATAAAGACTTGATATTTTGAGGGTACGTTTTTACACAATCTAGCTTGCGATTTCTGCTACTCCCTCTTTTTATTTCTGGGACAGCCTGTATATATATATAAAATATGTGTTTTTTCTTGGGTTAATTGGGTATAATAATGTACACAGTTAAAAATATACGTTCATTTACTTTAACGTTTCGATGTCAACAACATCTTTCTCAAAAAGTCATACATATGATAAGATGTTGTTGACATCGAAACGTTAAAGTAAATGAACGTATATTTTTAACTGTGTACATTATTATACCCAATTAACCCAAGAAAAAACACATATTTTATTTAAAAAGAAGGTGTAAAGAAAAAAAACCACAAATTGAAACTATATATATATATATATATTTTTGGTAATTTTTTTCCTTGGCCGTATTATATTTTATAAGTTGAGGATTGTCGTGGGTGTAGCGGCCTTTTTTTGGGACAACACGGTTTAAAAACAGGTAACTTAACAATGTAATTAAAAACACATATTTTTGTTTTTATTCTTTGTAACGTTTCGGCCAAACATTTATGTTGCCTTTTTCAAACAATACTTATCTGTTGTTTTCTTATTTAATTGTAATGGTGAATATAATATACGATACATTTACAAATAATATGTTTTTCTTCCTGAAAGTCGTCATTTCTTTCTCTAGTTCTCTTACACTTTCAACAAATCTCATTTACTTTTACAGTCGTATTTATATTTTTATAGTTCTAATACTTGTAATTGTCAAGTTTATGTCTTGACTCTTAAAACATATCTGTTACAAGCATGCGTTTAAAATCAATGTGTATAGGTATATATATATACACATTGATTTTAAACGCATGCTTGTAACAGATATGTTTTAAGAGTCAAGACATAAACTTGACAATTACAAGTATTAGAACTATAAAAATATAAATACGACTGTAAAAGTAAATGAGATTTGTTGAAAGTGTAAGAGAACTAGAGAAAGAAATGACGACTTTCAGGAAGAAAAACATATTATTTGTAAATGTATCGTATATTATATTCACCATTACAATTAAATAAGAAAACAACAGATAAGTATTGTTTGAAAAAGGCAACATAAATGTTTGGCCGAAACGTTACAAAGAATAAAAACAAAAATATGTGTTTTTAATTACATTGTTAAGTTACCTGTTTTTAAACCGTGTTGTCCCAAAAAAAGGCCGCTACACCCACGACAATCCTCAACTTATATATATATATATATATACAGTATGTCCACGGATCGAGTTCCAAAGAGGAAAAACTTTTTTATTTTGCATTTTACAAGAAAAATGTATTCTTGATAAAAGTTTTTGCATGTCTCGAAACGGCCAAGTCAGTTTTAACCTTTTCAAAATTTCTTTTAGTTTAAGATAAAAATCGAAAAATTGGTCGTTTTATTTGAAAATTTTTTCATAAACTCAAAAACAAAAATGATATAACTAATAACTATTTTACTCAATCCATTCACCGCTCTTTTCAACGCACAATTCTAGCCGTCGGCGCAATTCTCTATAACTTCTTCGAATTTCTTCGAGAGTTAAAGACGTCACAGCGTCTCTAATCCTCTCCTTTAAATATTCTACGTTCGGAGGAAGATTATTTGCATAAACTATTTGCTTCAAACGACCCCAAAGATAAAAATCAGCCATTGTTAAATCAGGGCTCCTTGGTGGCCATATCACGGGACCATTTCGACCTATCCAATTCTGTCCAAATTGCTGATTTAACCATTCAACAACAATCCTAGCATAATGAGCCGGACAACCATCTTGTTGGAAATAACACCTTGTGAGGTAATTAATCGGTAGATCGTCCAAACGTTCATCAACAAAATTTTGCAGCATATCCAAGTACGTATGCTGATTGACAGTATTATCAAAAAAATATGGTCCAATGATACCATGGTAAGAAATTGCACACCACACATTAACTTTTGCTGAATATTGTCGATTGTGAGGCATGCGAAAATTCGGATTGTAATGGCTCCAATATCTCACATGTTGAGATGCAACAGTACCATTAGTAGAAAACGTGGCCTCATCAGAAAAAATAATATTTCGGTAAAAGTATTGATTATCCATAATTTGAGCGCCCATCCACAGACAAAAATACAAACGTTTCGCAGGATCTCCGGGTTCTAATGCATGATTAAAAATGGGCTTCTAGGGATGGAACTTCCTTTGTTTCAAAATCTTATGAATGAGCGATTTACTAATTCCCAGATGGACTGATCTGCGCCGCAAAGAAAGTTTGGGATAGTTCCGTACTGAATCCATTACAAGAAGAGTGGCGGCGTCGTCATCATCGCGTGCTTTATTTTTTTTCTTTACATCCAGTATGGAACCAGTGGATAGGAATTTTTTGACCAATGCTCGTGCACCTCTATTTGAGATGTAAATATCCGGAAACTTTTGATTAAATTCTTCGACAACTAGACGGATCGCTTTATTACCTTTGCCATAGCATTGAATTAGGTAAATTCGTTGGTCTTTTGACAACATTTTCAACTATTATGGTTGATTTTTCTAACTGACAGTTAATTAGATAATTAAATATGGATAATTACCATGACAACGCAACTTAATTTCTGGGACTTTAAAAAATTTTCAAATAAAACGACCAATTTTTCGATTTTTATCTTAAACTAAAAGAAATTTTGAAAAGGTTAAAACTGATTTGGCCGTTTCGAGACATGCAAAAACTTTTATCAAGAATACATTTTTCTTGTAAAATGCAAAATAAAAAAGTTTTTCCTCTTTGGAACTCGATCCGTGGACATACTGTATATATATATAATACGACATATATAAAAGTATGTAATATGATTTTATTCTTGAAAGTCGTCATTTCTTTCTTTAGTTTTTTACAATTTCAACAAATCTCATTTACATTTACAGTATTATTTTTATTTTTATAGTCATAATTGTCAAGTTTATGTGTGGACTTTTAAAATATATCTGACAAAAACTTGATAATTATGACTATAAAAATAAAAATACTACTGTAAATGTAAATGAGATTTGTTGAAATTGTAAAAAACTAAAGAAAGAAATGACGACTTTCAAGAATAAAATCATATTACTTTTATATATGTCGTATTATTATATTCACCATTATAATTTAAAAAATGAGGTGTGGCTACCACACGACTTTCTTATACGTATGAAAGTGTTACTTCCGGTCTGAATTTTGAAATTTTTTTTATACAAAAGATATTTATAAGTATGTTCTAAATACTTTTATACTCGTAATGTACCTGCCTAGAAAGCATGACTTGCGAGATATTCGCAAAAAACTGATTTTCGATAAGAGTAAAAGACCTACTTCCGGTAGGAATTTCGAAAAACTTTATTAAAACAATTTTTCTTAAATTTAATTTTGAGTACATTTGAATTCTTTATAAATTTGTTTAAACTTAGTAATTGACGAAATATTTGCAAAATTCGATTTTTTCACTGAAGTAAACTACTACTTCCGGTCTGCCGATTTTGCTCAAAATCTAATCAGTTCTCAAGAGGGTGATTATATTCGTAAATACAAAATTTGGAATTGATATCTATAACGGTTTGACCGCTATCGTGGTCACACACACACAGACACTTTTGAAAAACCACTTTTTACTTTCTTATACGTAGTATAAGGAAGTATTGTGATGATGAAAATTTTCGACCTCGAGATTTTTGCAGATGTCCACGTTTTGAGGTCCCCTGATACCAAAAAAGTGGTTTTTAAAAAATGTCTGTGTGTCTGTGTGTCCGTGTGTGTGTGTGTGTGTGTGTGTGTGTGTGTGTGTGTGTGTGTGTGTGTCTGTGTGTGTGTCTGTGTGTGTGTGACCACGATAGCGGTCAAACCGCTGTAGATATCAATTCCAAATTTTGTATTTACGTGTATAATCTGCCTCTTGAGAACTGATTAGATTTTGAGCAAAATCGGCAGACCGGAAGTAGTAGTTTACTTCAGTGAAAAAATCGAAATTTGCAAATATTTCGTCAATTACTAAGTTTAAACAAATTTATAAAGAATTCATATGTACTTAGAATTAAGTTTGAAACAAATTGTCTTAAAAAAGTTTTTCGAAATTCCAACCGGAAGTAGGTCTTTTACTCTTATCGAAAATCAGTTTTTTGCGAATATCTAGCAAGTCATGCTTTTAAGACAAATACGTTACGAATATAAAAGTATTTAAAACATCATTTTCAATATCTTTTATATAAAAAAAAATTCAAAATTCAGACCGGAAGTACCACTTTTACTCTTATCGAATAGCGATTTTTTGCAAATATGTCGTAAGTTATGCATTCTATATATATTTATCAAGAGTACAAAAGTATTTAGAGTTAGATATGGAATATTTTTTGTATAAATGAAATTTCAAAATTCGGACCGGAAGTAACACTTTCATACGTATAAGAAAGTCGTGTGGTGGCCACACCTCATTTTTTGGTATCAGGAGACCTCAAAACGTGGACATCTGCAAAAATCTCGAGGTCGAAAATTTTCATCATCACAATACTTCCTTATACTACGTATAAGAAAGTAAAAACCACTGATAAGCATAGTTTGAAAAAATGAGGTGTGGCCACCACACGACTTTCTTATACGTATGAAAGTGTTACTTCCGGTCCGAATTTTGAAATTTCATTTATACAAAAAATATTCCAAATCAAACTCTAAATACTTTTGTACTCTTCATAAATATATATAGAATGCATAATTTACGACATATTTGCAAAAAATCGCTATTCGATAAGAGTAAAAGTGGTACTTCCGGTCTGAATTTTGAAATTTTTTTTATACAAAAGATATTTAAAAGTACATTCTAAATACTTTTATACTCGCAATGTACCTGCCTAGAAAGCATGACTTACGAGATATTCGCAAAAAACTGATTTTCGATAAGAGTAAAAGACCTACTTCCGGTAGGAATTTCGAAAAACTTTATTAATACAATTTTTCTCAAATTTAATTTTGAGTACATTTGAATCCTTTATAAATTTGTTTAAACTTAGTAATTGACGAAATATTTGCAAAATTCGATTTTTTCACTGAAGTAAACTACTACTTCCGGTCTGGCGATTTTGCTCAAAATCTAATCAGTTCTCAAGAGGGAGATTATATTCGTAAATACAAAAGTTGGAACTGATATCTACAGCGGTTTGACCGCTATCGTGGTCACACACACACACACACAGACACAGACACACACACAGAGAGAGAGAGACATTTTTTAAAAACCACTTTTTTGGTATCAGGGGACCTCAAAACGTGGACATCTGCAAAAATCTCGAGGTCGAAAATTTTCATCATCACAATACTTCCTTATACTACGTATAAGAAAGTAAAAAGCAAGATAGATGTTCAGCCGAAACGTAACAAAAAATAAAGAAAAAAATATGTGTTTTTTAATTACATTTTTAAGTAGCTGTTTTTAAAACTGTGAAGTCCCAAAAAAAAGGCCGCTACACCCACGACAATTCTCATCTTATATATATAAACGGCTGTACACTTGAATGATGAAATAGTAGTCACTCATTTGATTGAGTCCTATTGGCCAGTTTGGTGTGTGTGGTTACTTCACTGTTCTGATTTTGCTATCTCCACAATCTCTCTCCACTTACTCCTGCCCTGCAGTTTCTCTCTCCATCTCTCAACTTTTAGTATTCTAATATCCTCTGTCACTTGGTCCTTCCATATTATCTTCAGTCTGTCTCTTAATCTACCTGCCTGTCTGTACCTTCCACTTCGTAATTGTTTTTTAGTAATCCTGTATTTTCCATTCTATTGATGTGTCCAATCTATCTTAATATATATCTGACCTTTGATTATCCTTATTGGATCTTCACTTTCTAACGTGTCATTAATCTCATAATTTAAGAAAATTCTGTAATTCTTGTCCTATCTTTTTCGGTTCACATATTCTCCTTCACTCAAAAATCCTTAATTTTTCCTGGTCCTTTTTTGTTGAGCCTGGACATTGAAATTTTTGGAATATATAAAAGTGAAGCATTTATGTATACCTGTGTACATTTGTGGATGGATCAGTGCGAAACGGACACAGTTTATTCCAATAGCATAGGACACTCACACAACTTCCATAACATTAATAAATCTAGTGCACAAGTAAACAACTTTTTGTAGTTTCATTACTAGAGTGGAACCTTCTACATCAGTATCTATAACGTGATTCATGTTAATGTTTTTAATATTTAACCGTAACTAGTACGTTTTCCGACGTCAGTAGATGAGTTCTTGCGATTATTCTGGAAAATACTGACTAAACACACCTTATTTATCCGAAATAATTTATTAAGAACGGACCGAACAATTTCAACCAGGGTTCTATTGGTGAGAAGGGTACCATGTGTAAACTTCACCTTACAATTTTGCAATGCCAAAACAAAGAACAATGGATTAGAAAACTTTTGTGAAAAACTGTCATCAAAACATACCGAAACACTTTGCTAGAAAAAGAACAACTTAGACATTCTCTTACATATGGTATTGCTATATTCGTTGAGTTTTATTAATCGTGACGTTTTCAGCACTACTTTACAGTATAAGACAGTATAATACAGTCATAAGATTTATCGTATGATTGTAATGTCAAATTTGGCAATTAATTTTTATTCAAGCAGGGGTGGAAATTCTAAACCGAAAAAACGCTAAAATGCAAATGGGGGCGGCGTAATCACATTATATGAAATGTAAATGAATGTGTTACTGCGTAAACGAATAATTTCCAATTTCATGTGTAAGCTGAAGTTGATGTAAATGCGCCTTTATTACACTACCCTGTAACATACTTGCGACATCATAGTTTACTACTACTTCCATTCGTTTATCGATTGACTTTATACATTCTAATTCTTTCACTCTTCCAAGATAAATTTAAATAACGACGGAAAATTCCAAGAATATTCAATCAGTTTAAGTGATTGCCGATCCTTTTCAAGATTCCCGAACGTCATTTAAATAACTTTACATCCGGTAAAAATAGCCAGAAGTCGATTCCCCTGTATTATTTAAAGATAAAAATTACTTTTCTTAAGAGTATGTATTAAGGGCAAGCGACACTACAATATACATGGATATAGGTGCGTGTGAAACATGTTAAATGTAAATATAGGAGAATATGTGCACGTTTAACATTCGTAAAGAGTTCCTATTATTCTTGTTTTACATTCAGCGGCGATTGAACCAAAGAATGGAAACAATTAGCGTCACTATGACACTATTTCGAGCTTAATGTTTGTTTTCTTAAACAATACGTACCTATATATGAATTATTATGTAAGCCATATACAAAAATAAAGCCTTATTTACTGCTTGTTGATAAATAGTCACAAATGAAACTTACCTCATTTCAAAATTATAGTAGGTATATTTTTATGAATTCATTTTCTACTAAAGTCACTATATTCTGTTTTTACTTTCTTATACCATCATACCTAGATAAGGAAATGATATTTGCAAGCATATCTGAGTGTCAGTGTCAGTGTCAGGGTGTGATCATGATAACGGTCAAACGGCTAAAGCTATCAACGACAAACTCTACGAGTATAATTCCCATCTTGAGATCTCACTCGATTTTCAATAAAATTGATAGACCGGAAGCAGTAGTAGTTTACGTCAGTAAAAAAATAGTCAACTACAGTTACAAACCATTTAATGTACTCAAAAGTGAATTATGTTATTAAAAAAGTTTTTCGAAAAGCCCATATTGAAGTAGGTCTTTAACTCTTTTCGAAAAATAGTTTTTTTGCGAATATATCGCAAGGTATGCATTCTAAACAGATATATTAAAGAGTATGAAAGTATTTAGAGCATGATTTTGAATAATTTTTGTATACAAGTATTTTCAAATTCAGACCGGAAATATCGCTTTCACTCTTAACTAATAGCAGGTTTTTATAAATATCTGGAAAATTATGTGTTCAACAGAGATTTAGAAAGAGTACAAACATACGACGGCGACCTGAAATGTTTCCGGAATCGACAAAAAAACATGGTATTGGTGTGGTTTTTCATTTTTATTTTTTGATGTAGTCTCCTCGAAGATCAATACACTTTTTCAAACGGCCCAGTCTCTTCAAGCCGTCGGAAAAGTAGGATGTTTGGAGGTCTGCAAAATAGCCATCTGTAGCGGCGATGACCTCCTCATTTGAGGCAAATCTCTTTCCTGCCAGCGATTTTTTCAGGTTTGGGAATAGAAAAAAGTCGCTGAGGGCTAGGTCCGGTGAATATGGAGGACGAGAAACTAATTCGTTGAGCAACTCATTCAATTTGGGAAGACGATGCGGAATGAATGAGCAGGTGCATTGTCGTGGCGAAAAAGCACTTTTTTCCGCTGCAAACGAGGCCGTTTCACCTTCAATACCGCATCGAATCGGGTCAATAAATCGCTGTAGTGATCGTCTTTCCCTTCTGCAGATAGTCGATGAGGATCACACCTTGGGAACCCCAATCAATCTTGTCAACCATTTCATCGTTGGTAGCGGTTTTTGGACGTCCACTCCGTGGTTCGTCACTTGTGCTTGTGCGGCGACGTTTGAACTCGCTCACCCAGAAGCTGATGCACAAAATTCGATTTTATCCATTTTTGCGAAACCGCCTGACTTGCTACACAAAACACACTCTTAAATAACAACTATTGACAATAGACGTCTTAAGTTTTGACAGTTGTTATAAAAAGGGTTTCCCTTGCCGACCAATGAATCCACTCCAACCTTCGCGCGCCATCTCTTGCCGATTCCGGAAACATTTCAGATCGCCCTCGTCTATAGAGATCGATTTGGAATAATTTTTGTTTAAAAAGAATTCAAAATTCGGACTGCAAGTAACACTTTTACTCTTATCGAATAGTATGTTTTGCAAATATCTGGCAAATAATGCATTCCGTACATATTTATTAGAAGTATTTAGAGCTGAAGCTGAATTTGTAATTAATTTTGTATTAAAAAAAAATTCGGACCGAAAGTAACACATTCAGTTAGAATAAAAAGATAAAAGTATGTATGTAATTGAAACTTAATTTAGAGCAATTTATATAAAAAAAAATTGAAAACACGCATTTACACTAAGTAATTTATAATAAAAGATTTGGTATGATATGATCCTGGTTTTTTTCAATAAAATATAAAAATAGTTAGTGATAAAACTATCTGATTCTCTATATTAACATCCACAGTAATTTAAGAGTGCGTTTTACTTGCATTTATAAAATATCCCGAATTCGTTTTTGATCAACATTACAGTAATTATACCAAGTGATTCATTTAACCTGGAATTTTGTAATATCTCGAAAAATACGCATCGTACAGAAAAATTTGTCGAATCGAAACTTTAATATCTCCGAGGAGAGCATCCGGTAGTGCTAAATTACGTCCACCCCCATACCCTCTGTGGGCGGGCAGTAAATTTGAAATCTTAAAAAGGAACCCCTATTTTTTATTGCAGATTCGGATGATACGTCGAAAGATACGTACGATTTGTCTAAAAAAAAAAATTCGATTCTCGTGCATGAATTGAACTGAATTGTCAAATTTGACATTAAAATACTATAAGCGCAGTTTAATAGTAGTATACTATTTGTCCGTCGGATCTTTTGGCTTACGCCATTAACTTTCATCCATATGAATTAAATCAAAACTTCTGGCTCAAATTCATTACTTACAAAATATAATTAAATATTTAAAAATAAAGAGCTTATGATGCTTACATGTAATATTTTCTATATTTTATAACATGTTTTATTACTTTCTTATACGTAGTATAAGGAAGTATTGTGATGATGAAAATTTTCGACCTCGAGATTTTTGCAGATGTCCACGTTTTGATGTCCCCTGATACCGAAAAAGTGGTTTTTAAAAAATGTCTCTGTGTGTGTATGTCTGTGTGTGTGTGTGTCTCTGTGTGTGTGTGTCTGTGTGTGTGTGTGTGTGTGTGTGTGTGTGTGTGACCACGATAGCGCTCAAACCGCTATAGGTATCAATTCCAAATTTTATATTTACAAATATAATCTCCCTCTTGAGATCTGATTAGATTTTCAGTAAAATCGGCAGACCGGAAGTAGTAGTTTACTTCAGTGAAAAAATCGAATTTCACCAATTATTCGTTAACTACTAAGTTTAAACAAATTTATAAAGAATTCATATGTACTTAAAATTAAGTTTGAGACAAATTGTCTTAAAAAAGTTTTTCGAAATTCCAACCGGAAGTAGGTCTTTTACTCTTATCGAAAATCAGTTTTTTGCGAATATCTCGCAAGTCATGCTTTTTAGAGAAGTATGTTCCGAGTATAAAAGTATTTAGAACATAATTTTCAATATCTTTTGTATAAAAAAAATTTCAAAATTCAGACCGGAAGTACCACTTTTACTCTTATCGAATAGCGATTTTTTGCAAATATGTCGTAAATTATGCATTCTATATATATTTATCAAGAGTACAAAAGTATTTAGAACTGGATTTTCAATATTTTTTGTATATGTGAAATTTCAAAATTCGGACCGGAAGTAGCACTTTTACTCTTAGCGAGTAGCACTTTCTTGATAATATCTTGCAAAGTATGCATTCTATAGCGATTTATTAAGAGAATGAAAGTACTTAGAATAGGATTTTGAATAAGTTTTGTATAAAAAAATCTTAAAATTGTATAGTTTCAAACGCTTGTACGTATAAGAAAGTCGTGTGGTGGCCACACCTCATTTTTTACTTTCTTATACGTAGTATAAGGAAGTATTGTGATGATGAAAATGTTCGACCTCGAGATTTTTGCAGATGTCCACGTTTTGAGGTCCCCTGATACCAAAAAAGTGGTTCTTAAAAAATGTCTGTGTGTCTGTGTGTCTCTGTGTGTGTGTGTATGTGTGTGTGTGTGTGTGTGTCTCTGTGTGTGTGACCACGATAGCGGTCAAACCGCTGTAGATATCAATTCCAAATTTTGTATTTACGTGTGTAATCTGCCTCTTGAGAACTGATTAGATTTTGAGCAAAATCGGCCGACCGGAAGTAGTAGTTTACTTCAGTGAAAAAATCGAAATTTGCAAATATTTCGTCAATTACTAAGTTTAAACAAATTTATAAAGAATTCATATGTACTTAGAATTAAGTTTGAAACAAATTGTCTTAAAAAAGTTTTTCGAAATTCCTACCGGAAGTAGGTCTTTTACTCTTATCGAAAATCAGTTTTTTGCGAATATCTCGCAAGTCATGCTTTTAAGACAAGTACGTTACGAGTATAAAAGTATTTAAAACATAAATTTCAATATCTTTCATATAAAAAAAATTTCAAAATTCAGACCGGAAGTACCACTTTTACTCCTATCGAATAGCGATTTTTTGCAAATATGTCGTAAGTTATGCATTCTATATATATTTATCAAGAGTACAAAAGTATTTAGAGTTGGATATGGAATATTTTTTGTATAAATGAAATTTCAAAATTCGGACCGGAAGTAACACTTTCATACGTATAAGAAAGTCGTGTGGTGGCCACACCTCATTTTTTCTTTTTCTTCTTAATATAGTCCCTCATTGTACTTGTATATAAACGTATTTCCTTTTTCATCATTTGTTATGTATTTTCTTTTCCCATTTGCTAACATTATCCTTAATTTTCTTTTAGGAATACCCCGATTAGGTAGTATTGGGAACACGTTATACACAACTGGAATTTTCTTCACGGAGCCTGCACTACAAAGACCACTCGCCTCCGTCACATTGTCTCCAAATTCCATCCATGCCCTCTCTTCTGGTAGTATATTAATTTGCAGAACGCTGTAAACTGTATTTTTCTTTTGCAGGTTTTTAAACCACATATGACCATTTCCATAGTCTATTGAAGTCCTTGCGTTATGCGTATAAAAACTTATAAATGTATTTTTGTATTCGTACAGTTATTATTTATACAGAACATTGCCATCGAATATATCGTATTATAAATGTTTTGACTCATATCCTTTTACTATTCATAGATATAAGTTAAAGGTATTTGCTATATTTTAAGTATGATTATAATAACTTTCTCATGAATTGGCACCATTATGCATTTACAATTACTTATTCCATATTGTATTCTCGTCTCGAGCATACCTAATCTGATCTTGCTCATATAATGTAATGGCAATTAAATGATTTATTCTCTTTACCGTTCCATCCTTCAACATAACTCCTTCTCTGCTGTTAACTTTGAGTACCTTTTTGTTTTTAAATAATGGTCCATTATTCAAGATATTTAAAGCTATCCTAACGCCTTGTGAAAAATTAGGTTCTGTTTCTGTGTATTCAAACCATATCTCACGCTTGTCTTTTCTACAAAAATATAGATTGCCTAGATTTATTTTGTGTTTGTTTTATACTTAATTTTTAGTACTTATTCAACTTAAGAATATACTAATAAAATTATATTTGTTTTCATATGAGTTTACCTTTAAATATAGGCAACCCATTATAACCTTGTGTTATCTTTCTTGTATAATGCTTAAAAGTTAAAAATAAACGTTTTAAAATAAAAATTAATATTCTTTTTTTAACAACTAAGCTAATTCTTAACATTCTTATTTTTATTTAATTTCAAGGTCACAGCAATATGTTGCACATACAATGAATAGTTCTTGGATTCAATCCCAATAGAAACTTAAAATGATTATAGAGCTGATTGTTCTAAAAATTTCAGGTGGACGGTTTTCTTTGCCGGTCAGTTTATAAATTTAATATTCGATAACACGATAAACGTAGTTCGCGCAAGTTTGCATAAACCTTATGGAAATTATTACTAAAAGAGAAAAAAACTGAGGCTAGTCCCCCCAGAAGATTTACAGTGATTAATTATATACGAATGACTTTTACAAGCCCTATCTTATTAACCAGCAATACCAATTATTGCAAATTACAGGAAATGAAAGAATCACATTTATGGCAATTACGGGATCTTATAATTATTATTAACACTAATTTATTCGTCACGGCAATGGGAAAAATTATGAAAGTCAAATTAAAGCAATTAATTCCCTTACACTTCTACAGAGTTTAAAATGTCGAATACAAAAAACTGAAAGTGTTCAACACAATAACATTATTAAGAAAAATAAACAGCAGGTACGAACGTTCACGTTAAAGTATTTACACACAATCTATTCCATTTTCGAAAATATATTCAGCTTGGAAATTGTATTTGTATTTTAGAAAAACTTACCACAGAGCTTGAAATAAAATAGTGTACTTCAAACTATTGAATATATTTCCCCCCTAAAAGTAGCATTATCTTGAAATTAATTGAAACGTCGAACATATCCAATAAATCCCAAGAATTTAAGTTGTCGTTGTTGTTTTTTAACCATAGAAATCGCTTCTTTACATAATGTTATAAATTCGATTTCACTCTTACTTTGGTATAAACCACAATAAACAAATCGGATAGCGTCAGATATTGACTTTACGTTTCACAGTGACTTTTTTTTTGCTACGAGTAACAGGCCTCAAAGAAACAACGCAGTTTGTAATTGATCTTTCTCTTTAGCAAACACCATCCACTGAAGATAATAGCTACCCATTGTCCAAGTGGTTATTCTGCCAGCATTATGCAGAACTTATTTATGTCACAGTTAAAATTTGCTGTTCTGGTCGAATGTACTCGTTTTGAAACACGAAACCTTCCGCCTTCAAAATACATTTTGTTTAGTTATACACAAGATTACAATAAGCCAGTCGAATTAAATAGGTTTCAAAATTTAGCACAATAAGAGAAGCTTATGAATAAATCTAAGAACAAACCTGCAGTGTTTGTTCTTAACAATCTTCATGAACATTACTCACGACAACAACAATTATTGTTGAGAAACAAGAATTATAATATATTTTACTATTAAAATGTTTGAATCGTGCAGCTTTTTCGCCATTATTTTGTATACACTTTGTATATAAATAAACAAAATAGTACTTTCTTTTTTAAGCAGATATATGATTCATTTTATAGGTATAAGTAATGCTTATCATCACCTGTTCGTATATTGCTTTTATAGAAGCATTATTTCTTTATTTTGGAAAGCGTATGTGATAGATGTGTGTTATATTTAAGTTTCAAAAACTAACACGCTCTTGCATTTGACCTAGTGAACTCTATAAATTCGTTACTTTGAGCTAAATCTAATACGGCGCCCGTATTTATAACTGAATATATAGGACATTCCAAACCGTTCTTTTGCTTTTAATATTTGACCTGACTATATGATAAGTTTCGCGGATTTTTCCTTTTGTTATCTGATTGACATTTCACTTTAATTATGGCATTAACATTAATTTTATAAAAATAGAATAAAGAGAATATTGCTGTCAAAATAGCAATGCTTATGATATAAAAATTACGTCTTAAATCTCCCACAAATAAATAATAATGCTGTTCGTTGTGAATCTTATTTAATATATGCTTCTTGGTGAAGGCTAGCAATTTCTATATATGAAAGATGTAGTATATACATATATGTATACAGGCTGTCCCAGAAATAAAAAGACGGAGTAGCAGAAATCGGAAGCTAGATTGTGTAAAAACGTACCCCCAAAATATCAAGTCTTTATTCGTGTGCAGACAGCAGAAAAAAAATAATAAAGAATTCAATTGGCCTTACGCCGACCCTGGACTAAATATCCACCTGCTTCACTTTCACAATCGGTCCTTTTCAGGACCACCATATTACTTGTGTTTAAAAAAAAGGAGGAGGAATAGATACTTCATAATAAATATCAAACCATTAATTACTTTAGTTTTACACCTGCTAGAAAAAAATATTACATTCTTGATATTTACTGTAATAAAGGGTAAAAACTAGGATTTATTGAATATTCTAAAATAATAATAGTCAGCTGTTTCCGACTACAAACACATTAAAGAGCAACAACCTTCCTATTTTAAAAATAAAAACAATCTTTTATTGCCTCCAAGAAAGTGTGTCGCCCATCTGGGTCAACAACCGACTACATAGCTGCGTTATCTAGACGCATCTGGCAAAAAATATGTTTTATATGAATGAGTACGATTTAACGTTATTTTTCCCGTTTTATACAAATAAAAGCGTATTTTTCTATGAATGCGTGTTCGTTTCTATTTACAAATGAGCATTCTTACGTGTATTTATAAACATACATTCTGTGCCAGGTCCGTAATGTAATTTTTTTATCTAAAAAACAACATAGAAAATTAAATTTTTAATTTCTTCGTTATTGCGGTATATTTGGGCCTGTTTCTGTTCAGACTTTACATATCTGCTACTCCGTCTTTTTATTACTGGGACAGCCTGTATAGATACCACGGTAATATAAATCAAAAATTATTAAGGCGGAGTACAGCAGGTACCTGTTTTAAATCCTCTATTCTTTTTGATTTATGTATATTCATGATTTGGTAGCCATTATATCAGGGAATATCACTTTATACGCAGATCATAATTACGCGTAATAATTAAAAAGAATTATAAAATAACTGCTGTTGTGCTTGATGAAATTTCAATTAAATGCTTCAATAATAACAAACTAATTCATGATTTTGCAAATGACTATAATTATTTTTTCAATCAATAATTATTAACTGATAGTTTACATAATTAACTAGTTTGAATAAAGGAATTTGTTTTGAAGCCGTGAATAGTAAAAATGCTTTTACAAGGTACATCTCGTGTTTGTTTTTGTGTGACGAATTTAAATAATCTAATAATAATAATAATAATAATAAACTTTATTGTCCAACAGACAGATCCATTTACAGGACAAAACGATAATTAAAGTCTAGTACAGTGCTAACAAAAAATATCAGCATATTTCCAATATAAAAAAAAGAGGTGTGGCCACCACACGAGTTTCTTATACGTATGAGCGTTTCAAACTATACAATTTTAAGATTTTTTTTACACAAAACTTATTCAAAATCCTATTCTAAGTACTTTCATTCTCTTAATAAATCTATATAGAATGCATACTTTGCAAGATATTATCAAAAAAATGAGGTGTGGCCACCACACGACTTTCTTATACGTATGAGCGTTTCAAACTATACAATTTAAAGAATTTTTTCATACAAAACTTATTCAAAATCCTATTCTACGTACTTTCATTCTCTTAATAAATCGCTATAGATTGCATACTTTGCAAGATATTTGAAAAATAGTGCTTCTCGCTAAGAGTAAAAGTGCCACTTCCGGTCCGAATTTTGAAATTTCATGTACACAAAAAATATTGCAAATTTAACTCTAAATACTTTTTGTGGTAGGTAAGTCAATAACGAACAGGTGCAATAAGTTTTTTACTTGTCTAATTTATTGTTTTACGTATATGGAACATATGTAAGCAAAGTTCATGTAATTAATATATTACATTCTTTGCCAAAAGCGCTCTACAATACTTTCGACGATTACCTTTTCTTCACACTGTATAGTACGATACGGTAATATGCTTATCAAACTATCATACGTTCCATATTGAACGGATCATTCAAAATTAAAAAGGAGTCCCGTGTATATATACATATATACAGGGTTATTCACGCTATACGGCACGGAATATTGTGGCCAAAATACGTGACTTTCAAAAAGTTTCACTTTTGGGATATATGGGGGTCTAGTATGGTTACTTTTTAAAATTATTTTTATATTATACAGGGTGTCCCATAAGCCCTAAAAGTATCAAAGTTGTGTTTTTTTAAATGGAACCCCCTGTATATTATTGTATTTTCGGATTCTCCGATCAAAATAAGTGTCTGTTTTAATAAGGTTTACAATACCTAAACCTTAAGGTTTTTTAAATAATTTGAATTTTGCCAAAATCTAACCTAATTTTCATGTTTCAAATACTTAAGAAGTATTTAAGTTATGTAAGCGAAATTTACAGCGAAGTGTAACAATATATCATATTTTATATCCCAATCATAATAAACTTGCCATCTTATACAGGGTGTCCAAAAATTAAAATTAATCAAATAAGAACTTTAAGTGGCTATAACTTGATTAATTTAAATAGAACGCCATATTTTTTAACTTACCAGGAAATGTACTTTTTAATTACCTATCGAATGGTATTAGGGTGTTCTATAGCTAAGTCTTCGCGTTTTTACAGAATACGCCAAATAATCGTTTTTTGTACCATTTGGTGTTTTTTAAATAAAAGTTCTAATGTATCTAGTTGCCTATGGTATATATTTAGAAATGTCAGATAATTTACAATTATAAGAATAATAATGACGAATATCGTTACAAATGTTCAGAAACTTGGAACGTTATTTATAATCTAACAGGCTATAACAGCAATAATGGTAATAACATATCAACGATAACATAAAACAGAAGCAAAATATTTATAACAGATGTTCGAAATGTCGACCGTCCATTTCCAGACACTTACATATTCTTTTTTCAAAACCACTGCTAACTCTGGACAACATTTGCGGGGTTACAGTTTCAAAAGCGTCTCTTATGCGTATTTTTATATCGTGTGGTGTTGTCGGAGGCGTATTGTAGACAATTCCTTTTATGTATCCCCATAAAAAGAAATCTGGTGGAGTTAAGTCCGGGGATCTGGGGGGCCAATTTTGAAATCCATTTCTTCCAATCCACCTGTTTTGAAAGTTGGCATTTAAAAATTGCCGAACCTCGCGATGATAATGAGGCGGAGCTCCATCCAGTTGAAGCCACATGGTTGTTCTGATGTTTAAAGGGACTTCTTCTAATAATACTGGAAGTTGGTGTAAAAGAAAATCGAGAAACATCATACCATTTAAAGGTCCTTCAAAAAAATAGGGTTCAATTAAATATTGGCCCAGTATTCCACCCCACACATTAACGGACCACCTATTCTGATTTCTCATGACTCTGTATTCATGCGGATTCGAATCAGAATAATAATGGAAGTTGTGTCTATTCACGAGACCATTGTTATGAAAAATACATTCATCACTAAATAACACATTTTCAAAAAAGTTTTTATTTTCTGCCACTTTATCTAACACCCACATGCAAAATTCAGTTCGGTTGTCAAAATCATTTCCATAAAGTTCTTGGCAGAGCTGGATTTTATAAGGATGAAATCTGTGTTTTTTAAGAATTCTTGAAATACTTGCTTGACTAATGTTAGTATTTTCGGATATCTGATTTTGACTAACATTGGGATTTTCGATAACTGAACCAACTACCGTAAAAACATTTTCTTCATCTTCAGTGACAGGTTTTCTTGTAATGGGTTTTTTATAACTGACACTTCCACTTTCCTGAAACTGGTTTAATAATCTCTCAAAAACGGCTGGCTTAGGATGATTTCTTTCCGGAAAACTTTGAGCATAAACTCGAGAAGCCAATAAACAATTTTGATGACATTCTCCTAGGATAAAAATCATATCAATACGCTCTTCTTTTGGGTAAATCTTCATTTTGACTAAGCAACACCACAACAATATTCAAATAATAACGATCTAAACTTCCACAATTACAAAAAATAATACCACTATAGCAAAAACAGACTTTGCAGACTAAACTGACAGACTAAATGAATTTATGTGACATTTCTAAATACCATAGGCAACTAGATACATTAGAACTTTTATTTAAAAAACACCAAATGGTGCAAAAAACGATTTTTTGGCGTATTCTGTAAAAACGCGAAGACTTAGCTATAGAACACCCTAATACCATTCGATAGGTAATTAAAAAGTACATTTCCTGGTAAGTTAAAAAATATGGCGTTCTATTTAAATTAATCAAGTTATAGCCACTTAAAGTTCTTATTTGATTAATTTTAATTTTTGGACACCCTGTATAAGATGGCAAGTTTATTATGATTGGGATATAAAATATGATATATTGTTACACTTCGCTGTAAATTTCGCTTACATAACTTAAATACTTCTTAAGTATTTGAAACATGAAAATTAGGTTAGATTTTGGCAAAATTCAAATTATTTAAAAAACCTTAAGGTTTAGGTATTGTAAACCTTATTAAAACAGACACTTATTTTGATCGGAGAATCCGAAAATATAATAATATACAGGGGGTTCCATTTAAAAAAACACAACTTTGATACTTTTAGGGCTCTTGGAACACCCTGTATAATATGAAAATAATTTTAAAAAGTAACTATAATAGACCCCCATATATCCCAAAAGTGAAACTTTTTGAAAGTCACGTATTTTGGCCACAATATTCCGTGCCGTATAGCGTGAATAACCCTGTATATTTAAATTAAATCTGCTATTTAAAGACTTTAATTAATAACAAATTGGTTTCTCCAAAAGAGTATAAATAACTTTTAAATAAATTTCCCTGAATATATTGCCGTAATTCTAACTTATGTCTTTTCGTTAAACTTTAATTCATAGTTGATATTCTGAGGACACGAGACAATCCAGTTGAGTTGTATTTGGTTCACTGTTAAAACATCAATTATCAATGATTTAATTAAAATAACATTTACCTTGATTTTAGTTGAAACAAGCTTCGCGAATATACTTCCTACGCTTGAAAAAATAAACTTCGCCAATTGCTTCAAACGCAGTTAAAATTAATGAGTAGGTACATCTCAAATATAATTACGTAAGATTTTTTACCGAAATGATCGACTAATTTAAAGAAATTACTAAAAATTACATCAAGAAATAATTGGAGTCATTTATTTAAGAGGATCAGGTTGATGGAAAGATTTTGGTAAATGTTATTAAAGAAGCTTAACTTTGATCCATTTTGCGTATTTTATTAAGGATACGAGGAAAAATATTTAAATCGACATTATCCAATTCAATCACTTCTGATACTTTGAGCTTTCAAAAGACACGTTTTTGAATGTTCTGAGGATCGCTAAAAGGCTGGAGATTTGCGTAAAGTGATATTTGGCGCATGTGTAGCTCGACTGGGAAATACGTTTTCCCGGTTGAGGCGACTGTAAAAATTGAAAAAAACACTGGCACTTTGGGACATTTAAAAAAAAATCTAACTTGGTAGTAATAAAATTTAGTCTATAAAATACTACTTCCCTCCACTATTCTTCACTTAAAGTTGGGGAAATAGGAGTAATAATTAAAAATTCTTCCAAAAAAATTGTGGCTCCATCTATTTGACGATATTTTAAGCGACATCTTAAGCAAGATTCAAGCGGCATCTATTTGAACCACATCGACATTCATATTGGCAGTTCGGAATTGTTTGTATTTAAACCAAAAAATGCAATAAATGTACTATAAATTAATAAATATAAGAATAAATACCTCATGTTTGCCATGTGTAAGAATGTAATAACTTAATTTTAGGGAAAGGTGAGTAATAGTTACATACATGAAATGCTTAAATTAATTAGGTAATCTATCTTAGGTTAGGTATGACACCAATGACATTAATCAATAATATTTTTTTAATTTAATGTTCGTACAAAAAATATTGTACAAACCACTTGCGTGAAGACATCTTCCACGCATTCGCGCAATTAAAAGCACTCGCTTCCTGCGGTCGCTCGTGCTTACAATGTGCGGTCATGCGGGAAAATAGTCTTCCCGCACTTGGTTCGTAAATAACTATAAAAGCTTGAATAAGTTAAGCCAGGTAAAATCCCTTTCTAATTAACAGTTATCGTTTACATTGTAAAAGAAAAATTCAAGATTTTTTAGGAAGTTTAATACAAATAATAGATTAATAGTTGCAATTGCAACCTTAACCCTGGCAGTAAGTTGTATTGCTGTTATGTTGAGAAAGTAGAGACAGTCCCCCACCAAAACTATGTTTATCATACAATTATTTAACACTGCAAAATAGTCAGTCTTAACAGTTATTTATGCGACAAGTTATTAAAGTAATACTTCTTTCATAAGTAGAAAAGTTTATATCCTACACGGCAGTTCCTATGAGTGAAAAAAAAAGTTGCTTTGCTCCTGAGCTTCATAAAAAATTTTGTCTACGTCCGTGTATAGGTTTAAATAACTTCGATTAAACGTTTATCAATTTTTATTTTGTAATATTAAAATTATTAATTTGAAGTGAAGAAGTAGTTACATTACTATTAGTATTTGAATCGGTAACAGAGAATGAGTTTTAAGAAATATGACCATCTAATATAGTTGTATTAAAACTACTTGCATTGTTAGTAGGACTGTGTATGTTTAAAGTGTTGCTTGAAGTTGAAATAGTTCCCGCTAAAATTTTTGGTAAATGTTTTGGATTTTTTGGGTCTATTTACAATTGATTTATTTATGAATTGCGCAATTAGTTTCGAGTATTTACTGATGTCTACATCGTTATTTACCATTAGGGTGCACTTCAATTTGGAATTAGAAAAGGTTGAAGACTTCTACATTTTGGATTTCGTTTCAAAATATGCTAGTAACACTATTCCTGTAAAGCTGTTTATGCCTTTTTAATACGCCAGTCCATAAGCGAATTATATTCCTCTTTGCATTTCGCAGGAAGAAGATTTATTGTCGCTGCAGTTACCGATTCACATCACTCTCCATTACTAATTAATAACACTCCTTTTAATACAGACAGAAACGGCATTTCTTGAAAAGAAACGAAAGTTTCACAGTGTATCGGAAAAACCATAGGAGGACCTGACATGAGAGCGAAGTGTTCATAACATACGAGGCATGTCCGGAAAGTAAGTAGCGTTTTGGAAACAACTCATAAAAACATTTTCTTCAAAGCAAAATTTATTCGTACATGAAAAAGCATTTCTACATAGATGCTACGATTGTTCAGACATTTGTCATAGCGGAAAAGCAATTTCTCTATACCCTATTCATAGAAATATGCCGCCAATTAAGGCAGCCACTTCAGAACACCGTTTTACTTTCTTATACGTAGTATAAGGAAGTATTGTGATGATGAAAATTTTCGACCTCGAGATTTTTGCAGATGTCCACGTTTTGAGGTCCCCTGATACCAAAAAAGTGGTTTTTAAAAAATGTCTGTGTGTCTGTGTGTGTGTGTGTCTGTGTGTGTGTGTGTCTGTGTGTGTGTGTGTGTGTGTGTGTGACCACGATAGCGGTCAAACCGCTGTAGATATCAATTCCAACTTTTGTATTTACGAATATAATCTCCCTCTTGAGAACTGATTAGATTTTGAGCAAAATCGCCAGACCGGAAGTAGTAGTTTACTTCAGTGAAAAAATTGAATTTTGCAAATATTTCGTCAATTACTAAGTTTAAACAAATTTATAAAGGATTCAAATGTACTCAAAATTAAATTTGAGCAAAATTGTGTTAATAAAGTTTTTCGAAATTCCTACCGGAAGTAGGTCTTTTACTCTTATCGAAAATCAGTTTTTTGCGAATATCTCGCAAGTCATGCTTTCTAGGCAGGTACATGACGAGTATAAAAGTATTTAGAATGTACTTTTAAATATCTTTTGTATAAAAAAAATTTCAAAATTCAGACCGGAAGTACCACTTTTACTGTTATCGAATAGCGATTTTTTGCAAATATGTCGTAAATTATGCATTCTATATATATTTATGAAGAGTGCAAAAGTATTTAGAGTTAGATTTGGAATATTTTTTGTATAAATGAAATTTCAAAATTCGGACCGGAAGTAACACTTTCATACGTATAAGAAAGTCGTGTGGTGGCCACACCTCATTTTTTTAAGTCGTTATCACTATCAAAGCGCCTTCCTCCAAAATAACGCCTCGAGTTCAAGAATAAGTGGTAGTCAGAAGGTGCGAGATCGGGGCTGTACGGCGGATGATCAAAGTGTTCCCAACCGAATTGTTCAATGAAGTTCTGAGTGACACCTGCAGAATGGAGAAGTGCATTGTCATGAGGCAAGCACAATGCCTCGACTGACTTTCCATGTCTTTTGTTTATGTTAATGTAAACACAACATAATCCGGCTGTAATGACGTCAGCGGATAGACTATGAACCAGAGAGACACTTGTGCATACGTGCAACTATAACAATAGCGCTGCGGTGGCGGTAGAACGAAACGGTACTTACTTCCCCGACATGCCTCGTACTACATTGCGCAAAAAAATAATTATAATTGCGTTAGAGATGACACGTACGAGACTTTTTTGAAGCAAAAGCATAGAAAAATGAACCGCTACGCCACTTTTTTTCACGCCTTTTGATCGATTCAGGAAACTCATATTTTATAATATAGAAATTAATAAAAAACACTGTGCGTTTTATAAAGGACGAAGAATTTCTTTTTGTATTCACCGCCTTTATAGTGATATTTCGCGCATGCATCGCTCGACCAGCAACGAGTGCTACCCGATCGACTCGAATTTAAAAATTGGGGAAAGCACATTAATCTTTTTAGTAATAAAATTTAGTTTATAAAATACCACCATCGTGGATTTTCCTTTATTAAAAGTTAGGGAAATATGAGTAATTGCTAAAAATTCTTCCTACAAATTTGTAAGCGCCATCTATTTGAGGACCTCTTAAGCGAGAATGACATTGGCATTTTATGTAATGAAACAACAACACTATACAAATATAAGAGTAAATACGTCATGTGCAAAAGTATAATTCCTAACTTGATTTATTCGAAATGCATAATTAAATACTGTGACTTACATATATACATTTATACGTAAAACGTATATGCATATATGCATGTGTTTGAGATACACACATACATTAAGTGCCATTGCCGACAATCGAACGCACAGACACTGGTGTTTCGACCTTTGAGGTCTCGTCAGAGTACGTGGAGACTGTCGACAATAGCTTTAAGACTTAAAACGCTACTTATGTCATTTTTGCGTGTTAAATGCAGTGAGAGTATCACAGCGACATCTAACACCCAAAAGATGACACATAAAAAAACACCGGGGTCTGTGCGTTCGATTGTCGGCAATGGCACTTAATGTATGTGTGTATCTCAAACACATGCATATATGCATATACGTTTTACGTATAAATGTATATATGTACGTCATAGTATTTATTTACTGCTTGATGTTAGTTTTAACATCTATGTGTTTACACTTTCCATTTTCGTTTTGATTGGTGACGCCACATACGGCTCTATTACACGGGATGCACTATTAACATACAGGCCTCTGTATAGCAGAACATGCCGTCAGAAGCCATCGCTTTTTTCTGTGTCATCTTTTGGGTGTTAGATGTCGCTATGATACTCTCACTGCATTTAACACGCAAAAATGACATAAGTAGCGTTTTAAGTCTTCAAGCTATTGTCGACAGTCTCCACGTACACTGACGAGACCTCAAAGGTCGAAACACCGGTGTCTGTGCGTTCGATTGTCGGCAATGGCACTTAATGTATGTGTGTATCTCAATCACATGCATATACGTTTTACGTATAAATGTATATATGTAAGTCACAGTATTTATTTACTGCTGTGTTTACACTTTCCATTTTCGTCGAAATGCATAAATTAATTAGGTAATCTATCTTAGGTTAGGTATGATACTAATAACGTTAATCAACCATTCTTTTTGTTTGGGAAGATCCACAACTGTTACAAATATTATTGTAAACATTTACGGTGAAATTTTGACAATTGCAAAAGGTCTTCCAACAGTTTGGTTTGCCCGAGTTTGTCATAATTTGTGATTGCAGATGATGATCCTGGTTTCATTATTTATATTGTTATTTTTTCATTATAAAAAATATAACTGTTAAATGAAGCAATTGCTTCTAATAACCGGTGATCATTACTTACTTGTATGTTGATTTTGAATTTTAATGTACTAACACAAAGATTTTTAATCAAATGTTTTTACAAAGAATATTAAACAAGCCACTTGCGTGAAGACACTTCCCGCACTTGGTTCGTAAGTAACTAATTATCTATATGTTAATATTCCATACATTTTGAGCAGTACAAACAAAATTGGTATCTAGGAAATTGCTCTGTTCTGGTCCTTGAGGCAATCTATTGAAGGACTGTTACAATTAGTAGCCTGCATGTTTAAATATTACGAAAACTGTTGTAGATACAATGCATACCTAAAAATCGAATAAGAGTTACATTTTACAAGATTGATTATATTAAATGAGTTATAGAGAATTATAAATGCACTTCCTAATATTTCCATTCAAAAAAGAATATTAAATAGCTTCTAGATTCGAAGAAAAATTAAAATATATAAAGTATGATTAATGAATCTTTTATTTAAAACATTTTTTGTTAATTGTTATAATAACACGCTGTGGAGGATTTTAGTATTGGTGCGGGGGGGGGGGGCAGTTTTAGATCTCTATATTTCATTATTTTCCTAGCTGAACGAATTCGTTTCCGCTATTTATCCTGCTTTAATTAATCGTATAAATCAAATATGTTAATATTTTGTGATATTTCAGCAATAAAGCCAAATAAAAACAAACTAGTGTACATAGTTAAAATGGTAATAGTCCTACATTATTATTTTTCTTATCGGAATGTGTATGCAATTCGATAACATCTAATATTTATGCGAAAACGGTACGCCTGTATTACCTAACTGTGCAGATTACCTTAATTAAGCGAGACCTATATCGTATATTTACAGAAAGACTTCGTTAAACAACTTTTTACATGCTTAATGATGGTATTACCTGAACCGAGATAACATATACGTACTTGTACATAATTAATTATCCAGAATCTATTAGCAAAAGAAAGAGAGAACACAGACAGATACATATAATTTATTTACAAATTACATACTATGTTACAAGTATATTTACGTGCTTGATGCTATTTCTGTTATAAACATACAACAGAATTACTAGGTAATTTTTGCAACATAATATGTACTTTCAGTTTAGATCTAAATAATAACGACAATTTTCAAAACACCTTCATTTTTACATGAAATCCGTGATCTTTAACTGCGTTTCAACATAATCTACATCTATTATACTAAGGCCGTTTTACTAACTTATGATCAGTTTCTATCATCATAGAAATCTGTCACTTGGTTTGCTACCCACTCTAGCACAGTCGTTTTAACGACGCACAATGAATGCAGAGGTTTGGGAGTTTTAGATGGGCAAAATTTATAAAAACCGAATATCATCAAACATACAATATTGTTATCGCTTTGTTCATAAACATTATGTCATTATCATTTTCTGAAGTTCGTACTTTATTCTATGGTAATGACCTTACCAAAACTTTTGACTGTGTTCAACACTGCCGCCTTCTGGATAAGCTTAACAGTTATGGAGTCCGGGGAAGGGCAGCTGAATCGATCTCCTCTTATCTGAAGGAGCGAACACAGTGTGTCAAATTACACCATATGCACTCTAGCAATGTGAAAATCAGTTATTATTCAACCGAGCTGCCTGTCAATATTGGTGTTCCGCAGGGATCCATATTAAGTCCAATACTTTTCAGCCTCTACATCAATGATTTGGGGTCTTTCCTTGTACAAGGCGTACCTATTATGTACGTGGACGACACAACCATCTTGTCATCAAGGTCCTCACTTACAGACACCATACATTCCACCGGGTCAATTATTCAGAATCGAAATAACTGGTTTAATGTGAACAAATTATGTCTAAACGTTGATAAATCATATTATACCATATTTCATCCCAGACAACGCGCAATTACTAATATTTAGAGAGTGTTTGGAGGATCTGCTCATTCATATTGTACAAGGAATAAAGACGATTTGCGTCTACCTAACTCTCTTATGAAACTAACTTCATCCTCAGTGGATTCGGAGGGAGTCAAGTACTACAGTCATATACCTGCAGATGTAAGAAATTCAAATATAAAAGCGTTTAGGAACAAAATCAAACAAACTCTCTTAAATGCATGTTTGTACAAAGTCAGATACTTCCTGAATGTCACGGACAATACATATGTATAACATAAATTTATTCGTGCAGCGGATGTATTAACTGGGACTCTGTTTAATACCCCCGCTTCTTTTCTCTCCATTGCTTGAACATATTATTATTTCTGTATTTTCTTAGATTTACATACTCTACACATATTTTTATATATGTTAATAGAATAAAGATATTATTATTATTATTATTATTATTATTATAGTTGTTGTAAAATTTTTTTTTGATTAGTGTCTAATGAAAGAAGATTTGTGCTGTAATAATTTCCGATATTTTTATTTGAAATGGGACTTAAAATACTTTTCATTAATATACAGTTTGTTAAAATTAAAGTTGTTAGTATGCCAAAAGTCTAAACTTTTCATACACTTGTTCTTTAATGTTTGTGTAGTTCATTAAATGACAATTCGTTTGCCTTTAAATGCAACGCATGCTACTATACATATTTTTATAGAAATAATTGGTTATGTATACAGTGAAATTCCCCTTCGCGGACACCCCTCTTACACGGACACCTTCCTTGGACGGACAGTTTCTCATAGTCCCGACCGACTCTCATATAATTTGCATTGGGTTAACTCCCTCTTGGACGGACATTCTCTTGAACGGACGCGGACACAAGAAAATGTTCTCATGAACGGATAAAAAACAAATTATGACAGAGTGGTTGCAAGACCTAGATTGGAAAATGGCAAATTAAAAAAGAAGCATTGTTTTTTTTTGACAATGCGACCTCATCCAAAAGACGTTCGATTAAAAGATATAAATCTTGCTTCTCATCCCTAATTGTACATCAGCTTGTCAACCACTAGATCAAGAGATTATAAAAAACTTCAGAACTTATTACCGAAGTATACAACTAAACCACTTGCTGGTAAATACTGAAACTGCTGGTACAGCTTTTGAGTTAATTAAGAAAATTACGCAACTGAATGCATTTTACTTCGCAAAACCGCTTGGAACCAAGTAACCAAGGAAACAGTTAAAAACTGCTTTCGTTAAGAAAGATTTAAGCATGAAAATATGCAAAGAGCATACCAGTTAGCTGAGGTAGTTACATCTGATCCAGAAGATGACTTACCACTTAACGTACTTGCAGATATCCTCAACAATAATAATTTGTTGGAATTGACTGATAATGAAAACCTTAATAATTTCTTGAACCGAGTGAAAAATTTGTATCTTGAAGATCCGAAACAAAACTGGAAATTAAAAATCCAGTTGAAATACAAGAACTTTCCGAAGATTCTGATGTCGATGAAGTTCCAGTACCAACAGACGCGATCCCATGGTGACGCTATTACCCTAATCAATCAGCTTAAACGTTTTGCCGAAGATCACTGAGACACAGAGTCGTTGGATTCTTTGCAAATTACAAATTACTGGATGCCATTTTAAAGAAAAAGTGGCGACAAACAACAATATATGAATTTTTGCGCCATTAAAGTAACATTTCATTTTATGTATTACTACATTCTATTATATTTTGTAAAGCAACAAATCCTTATTTTTTCCTTCACTTTTAAGTTTTGTGTTTATTTTAAAAACATTTACATACATATACGTTTTAAATTCCCAATTTCCAATTACAGTTTTCATTAAAAAATATATTTTTACTCGTATTTCTCTTTGGTGGACACCCCTGTTGAACGGACACTTTCAATCGGTCCCGTTGGTGTCCGCCCAAGGGAGATTTCACTGTATATGTAGAATGAAATGAAAACACATTTTTCACAAATACCCTATGTATTTAGACAAAGTGGAAAGAAGTATTAGGGCTAGCGGTGACAAATATTAAGAATAAATGACTAAATACAATCACTGACCTAAGGGTATCACGGTTGGTTTGTCCTAAAAATATTAATATTTCCAAGAAGGAAAAAGAAATGCCAACCGTACTAAAGTTATGTAACGCAACAAAAGGAAAAAAATGAGGTGTGGCCACCACACGACTTTCTTATACGTATGAGCATTTCAAACTATACAATTTTAAGAATCTTTTTATACAAAACTTATTCAAAATCCTATTCTAAGTACATTCGTTCTCTTAATAAATCGCTATAGAATGCATACTTTATATTCGAAGAAAAGTGCTACTCGCTAAGAATAAAAGTGCTACTTCCGGTCCGAATTTTGAAATTTCATGTATACAAAAAATATTGCAAATCCAATTCTAAATACTTTTGTACTCTTAATAAATATATATAGAATGCATAATTTACGACACATTTGCAAAAAAATCGTTATTCTGTAAGAGTAAAAGTGATACTGCCGGTCCGAATTTATTGAAATTTTTTTTATACAAAAGATATTGGAAATTAAGTTCTAAATACTTTTATATTCGTAGCGTACCTGTCTAAAAAGCATGACTTGCAAAATATTGGCAAAAAACTGATTTTTGATAAGAGTAAAAGACCTACTTCCGGTAGTAATTTCAAAAAACTTTTTAAATAAAATGGTTCTCAATTTTAATTTTAAGTACATATGAATTCTTTATAAATTTGTTTAAACTTAGTAGTTGACGAAATATTTGCAAAATTCGTTTTTTTCACTGAAGTAAAGTACTACTTCCGGTTAACCGATTTTACTGAAAAACTAATCAGATCTCAAGAGGCAGATTATACACGTAAATACAAAATTTGGAATTGATATCTACAGCGGTTTGACCGCTATCGTGGTCACACACACACAGACAGACAGACACACACACACAGAGAGAGAGAGAGAGAGAGAGAGAGAAAGACATTTTTTAAAAACCACTTTTTTGGTATCAGGGGACCTCAAAACGTGGACATCTGCAAAAATCTCGAGGTCGAAAATTTTCGTCATTACAATACTTCCTTATACTAACAGGCGTTATAGAAAATCCACATAGTAGTGAAAGTGAAATTTCGCTGCAATAAAATATTAGTCGAAGGTCCGTTCAACGAATACTAAAAAAGCACAAATACCATCCATACCACATTCAGTTACACCAAGAGTTACTGGACGAAGATTTTGCCCGTAGAGTTGCGTTTTGCAAATGGGCGCAACAACAATACCATGATCGGATAAATTTCGGTGAATGTCTCCTTTTTGCAGAAGAATCAACATTTCATAAAAGTGGAAGCGTGGTGAATAAACACAACTTTCATCGGCAATCCCTATATTATACAAAGTCCATAGCCAAACTAGGTGGTCCTTGAATGTTTGGGGTGACATAGTTGGAAATTTCGTTATTGAACCACATTTCTTTGGTAGACGACTAACTGGTTTAGTTTATTTGGACTTTCTTCAGAATATTTTACTATTATATTTTTGAATGTGCGTTTTACACTATGGTGCTCCTGTACATAACACTGAATTAATCCATAACCACTTCAATACGTTTTCCTACAGGTGGGTTGGAAAAGGAGGACCAGCAGCACTGTATTGACGTTTCTTTTATCGATAACGCACATCGTGTAACTTGTTAGTTAATCAAATTAAAAAAAATCAATTTTAAATTTTAAATAGCTCTATCTACTAAACCCTAACAGTTAGGAATAGGGAATGGTTAACAAAAATGAAAGAGCCGATAAATATCTATCAAAACGTCATAAAAATAAGGCTGTTCCATTTAAGTCTAATTTGACCTGTATACAAGATATTTTTTTTATTGAATTCATGAAACAGCGAAAATCGAAGACGTGCCCAAAGCAAGTAACGACGCGAATAAGGTCGTATAATTTTTTTCTTACCAGAACTAAGCCTCTTAACTCTTTAATTTAGACGTAAAAATGGTCACAACTTTTTAAACACACGGAATAGAACAGGCAAACCCTATATGAGGAAGCTCGCAAAAGTAAGCAGGTTTTAAATACGCAAAAAAAAATGGTATAGCATTCCATTTAAAAAAATATAAGTTAAGTCTACAACTGAGTTATAAAACACACTGTATATGTGTACCTAATTGTAAAATATGAAACCTAAGAATACCTTTCTTTTATAATTTTTTTTCATAACTTTTATAATGTCAAATAAATCGGGCTTCCCCACACTAATGCGCCACCCTGTATATAAAGATTTTTCTCCAGATCTTGCAGACTTTTTTTTAATTGAAAACATTCAACTGAGTTACATGTTTCCATCCCGTAAACATAACGAACAAAACAAAAAAGAATCAACCAAAATGTCGTTTTATCGTCATTTATAATCGAGATGGCAGACAAAAATTATGATTTTTGCAGTTGTGTCCGAATTTTCCGACTTTTCTTTGTAATTGTCCCGATTTTTTTTCCTGAAAACTTTTGCAGGGCCATAACGAACAAAACAAAAAAAGGATTAGGCATATCAATCGTTAGAATCGTGAGTTATGGTCTGGAGTTCATACAAAAATCCTATAGAAAAAGCACTTTAAGTTTTCCCCGAATTTTCCAATTTTCCGGGCAACTTTTCCAATTCTGACTATTGCCAAAGTTGTCAAATCGATCCAGCCAGCATTTATTAAAATTTACTTCCAAACACCGCCGATATTAAAATATTTTAAACGTAAGTGTAACAAACTTGTAATTTCTAAATTTTTGAACAAATCTTTGCTCTTAGTTTAGGTCTTTTGCACTTTTAGTACTCGAAATAGAAAAGAAATAGTATAAAACACGCGTTTTATAAGACATTTTAGGCACTTGTTCTATAGAAAACTCGCCTGAGGGCTCGTTTTCTAAACTTGAACCCATGCGCAAAAATCATGTTTTATGAACTTAACAGTATATTATTATACTGTTTTAGACCATATAGATGCTTATTTTATTTTTAAAGTATGACTTTGGTCAGCTAATCCCGGCTTGTGTTCCTTAAGTTATGAAGAACTGGCATCGCAACACTAACATCCTGTTTGTTTTACAAAACGGAAAGGAAATTCGCTACATTCACAGTGGCATCAAACATCCTTATCTACTATCAATATCACTGTCCATAACAATGCAAACGTTACTTGATTCGCACTTGCAAGATACTTGTATTTAATAATAACTGAATTCTCGAAATACGGCATTGAAATAGCTTACCACGACCCTAACATAACAAAATATTCACTTGAAGAAATTTATTTCTATTAGTCGTTTTAAAATATTTAATTAGTTGACATTTATGTATTAGTTTATTTCTCATATTGGTTAGTGCGGCCCGGTCGACCCTGCCGAGATCTCTGCTAATACGACCTAATGAATATAATTAATTCAATAATGGAACGTACATACAATCAGAAATTATGTCTCTCCCTTCAGACTCGTAAGTATCATTATTACATTCTCTTTCCCGGTCAGACTGCGTCGGCTAGTCATGCAGAAGTAACAGATAACGTTTGAAAAACACTGTCCGGCTGATGGAAGTAATACTAATGTATATAAAATCAAAATCACGGAAACAAAAGGTTCTCCATGTTATATAAAACTGCATGGAAAATGTTTCAAAAGGATTATATTACGTATCTAGTCGGAAAATGCGCCGAGCTTTATCGACATTTTTTTGTCACAGAACTGAAGTATGTACTGCCAAGATATACAGTGTGTATAGTATGTTTCAAAATATAGTAACCTGTGGGAACTTTCATTTGCACTATATGTTGAAACAGAATATACGAGGTGTGATCAATATATAACCGTTATTTTCAAATTTCGTGAGTTACGTATGTTCGATTTTCGCATTTTTGTTTCTGTTATGTTGGTACACATGTCTGTTATATATGTTGGCAATATCAGCCATTTTGGATTGTCAGTTTGTTTTTGACAGATAAAAAGGTTAGTCGTGTTTTGGTGTGCTCTTCGATTTTTTACTATTCGAAAAAATGGATCAAAGAAATTGTATTAAGTTTTGTGTAAAAAATGAAATTAAATGCGCAAGGACATTTGAAATGTTGACTGTGGCGTTTGGCGAGTCTACTATGAGCAGAACACAAGTTCAATTGTGGTATAACCGGTTTAAGGAAGGCCGAGAAGATGTCAATGACGATGCTCGTCCGGGTCGCCCGAGCACGTCAACAACCGATGAAAACATTGAAGCAGTGAAGAAAATGATTTTGGATAATCGTCGAATCACTATCAGAGAGGTTGCTGATGATGTTGGCATATCGTTCGGCTCATGTCAAGCAATTTTTACGGATGTTTTAGGCATGAAACGTGCGGCAGCGAAGATTGTTCCAAAATTGCTAAATTTTGAGCAAAAACAACGTCGCATGGACATCGCTCAGGAGCTGTTGAACATCGTCAACGACGATCCAGATTTCCTCAAAAAGATCATAACTGGTGACGAATCATGGGTGTATGGCTATGACATTGAAACCAAAGCCCAATCATCCCAATGGAAGCGTCCAGAAGAGCCAAGACCGAAAAAAGCACGTCAAGTTCGGTCAAATGCTAAGGTTTTGCTCACTGTTTTTTTCGACTGCAATGGCGTGGTGCATCATGAATTCTTGCCACAAGGTCGTACGGTCAATAAGGAATACTACCTTGAAGTTATGCGCCGTTTGCGAGAAGCAATTCGTCAGAAACGCACAGAATTGTGGAAAAAACAATCATGGATTTTGCACCATGATAACGCACCAGCTCACACATCGATGCTTGTGCGTGAGTTTTTGGCCAAAAACAAAACCATTATCATGCCTTGGGGACTTGGCCCCCGCTGACTTTTTCCTCTTCCCAAAACTGAAGACACCGATGAAAGGAAAGCGTTTTGCTACGATTGAGAAGATAAAAGAAAAATCGAAAAAGGAGCTGTTGGCGATACCAAAAAGCGCGTTTCAGAAGTGTTTCGAGGATTTGAAAAAACGCTGGCATAAGTGTATTATATCTGAGGGGGATTACTTTGAAGGGGACAAGATTGTTATTGATGAATAAATAAATACTTTTTGAAAAAATTGAAAATAACGGTTATATATTGATCACACCTCGTATATGTATAGTCCGTTTCAAGATATAGTGCGAATGCATGCTCCCACAGGTTACTATATCTTGAAACGGACTATATATATACAGTATGTCCCCGGATCGACTTTAAAAGAGGGAACATTTTTTTATTTTTGATTTCTCAGAAAATTTCAGTCTTGATGATTTACTCTGCTTGTTTTCAAACCCCCAAAACACAAATTACTTTTTATTTAACTCAAACCGTTTGCGAGATAATATTATTTTCTTGCTAGAAAATATCCAAATTGGACTCAAGTTTCATTTAATAAATTTAACAAATAATGGTAAAATAAAATAAAATTCTCAAAAAACTAAACTATTAATTTTCTATTCAAACAATGCTCCTCCCTTTTCTGCACAGATTTCAATGCGAGCTCTAAATTCATTGAAACTTTGCCTTATTTCTAAGATTGATAAGGACTGGACTGCAATTTGTATCCTATTTTTTAATTGCTCTTCATCATTGTCTAGTGGCTCACTGTACACAATTTGTTTTAAACGACCCCACAGATAAAAGTCCATTATTGTAAGATCAGGACTTCTCGGTGGCCATAAAATGGGACCATCTCTTCCTATCCAGTTATCATGGAACTCTGCATTGAGCCACTGGCGAACATTGCCGGCATAATGAGCAGGGCACCCATCGTTCTGGTAAAACATTTCCATTCGATAGTTTAACGGCAATTCATCCAGTTCATTAGTTTAAAAAAATGCAACATTTCCAAATATGAATTACGGCTTCAATTTTAATCAAAAAAATATGGGCCAATAATGCCATGGTACGAAACCGCACACCACACATTAACTTTTTTAAAATATTGTCTGCGACAAGTAATTCTAAAGTTTGGATTCGTCTCACTCCAGTACCGGCAATGGTTAGACAAAACGACTCCGTTAGTTGAAAAGGTTGATTCATGGGAGAATATAATTCGTTTATGAAAATTTGAATTTTCCAAAACTTTGTAGTCCATTTCTAAACAAAAATCCATAGATACGTTTGGCTTCATCACCATTTTCTAAAGTTTGCCCAAATTGCGGTTTAAATGGTAAAATTTTGTTCTCCTTAAATATTCTTTGTAAATAAGATTTACTTATCCCTGTTATTTTTGCCCTCCTTCTTAAAGACAACCTTGGAGCTTCTCTTGCGGTATGAACGGCGAGAACTGAAGCAGCATCGTCTTCATCGAACAATTTCTTCGACTTCTTAATGTTTAAAACCGAGCCTGTTTTAAGGAATTTGTTCACCATGTTTTTTGCTCCGGAATTTGAAATGGTAACGTTCGGGTATTTTTGGTTGAATTGAACAACTCGGTAGCACTCTTCCCCAGTTCCGTAACATTGAATTTGATAAATTCTTTGTTGTAAAGTGAACATTATAGCATAAATACTATTCAAATTAGCGAAGATTTAATTTGCAGTTTTGTCAACTGCTGTCATTTGCTTTTTCAATGAAATCCGCCTACTAGAGTAAGTCCAAATGTTGAAGAAAAATGATATTATCTCGAGAACCGTTCGAGTTAAATAAAAAGTTATTTGTGTTTTGGGGGTTTGAAAACAAGCAGAGTAAATCATCAAGACTGAAATTTTCTGAGAAATCAGAAAATTTCCTCTTTTAAAGTCGATCCGGGGACATACTGTATATTCTGTTGCAAGATATACTGCAAATGAAAGCTCCCACAGGTTACTATATTTTGATACATACTATAAAGTGATAATAATAATAATAATAATAATAATAATAATAATCTTTATTGTCATTGATCACTAAACATGATATAGACATTGTCAATACAGTACATGTACAATTTTAAAATTTTCGAACAGGATATAAAAACAAGATACACATATGCATATGATATGGTTTCCTATAAGGAAAAATATTTTAATATGAGTTTTAGGAGAAAAGCTTATTCTTTATAAAAAAATTTGATTGTACCAAAACCCGTTTTGGTACAATCAAAAACCAGTACTAATAGATAAAAAAAACTTGAAATTTTGTCGAGTTGTTGATTTTAAATATGACTAAGCCCGAATGTTATATTACATTATTAATGTTAGACAAAGGGCAAATGTCATTTCGATAAAACTTTTATTGTTTTTATGATTGTAAAAAAAGGATGACCACTAAACTCTAATATTATTCCACATAATCTCCTCCACATCTAGCGCAATCTTCAACTCTTTTTCTAGATTGTTTGTAAACTTTGTTCATCATTTCATTAATTTCTCGTAATGCGCATTTTTGATAATGTAAATTATTTCCCAATGTTTCTCTGTACACTTTTTGCTTTCGGTAACTCCAAAGACAAAAATCCATGGAAGTTAAGTCCGGTGACCGAGCTGGCCAATGTATTAGTTCATGTCGTTCAATCCATCTATTAGGGACGTGTAAATTTAAGAATTCTCTTATTAAGGTACCATACGTTGGACAACCATCTTGTTGAGAGTATATGCGTCGCAATTCCTCTTGCTCAAGTGATGGCAATAAAAAATTCAAGCATTTCCAAGTAGTTGTGTTGACTTAATTCTAATTCGGAATTAGTTTCATTTAAAATCAACAACTCGGCATAATTTCAAGTTTTTTATCTTATTTTAAACGATTACTTGTTTTTTTATCTGCCAGGCGGGATTCCGATACAATCAACATTTTTTATAAAGAATAAGTTTTTCTCCTAAGACTCATATTAAAATATTTTTCCATACAGGAAACAACATTACTTTACACACTGTATACCGTCTGATGAATGGTCGTACCTATTTTAATTTATAACTATGCATATAGATTCTTCCAAATTAAGTGTCAATGGTAGCTCTCTATCATGAATAATCTTATAAAGTACAGAAGCGTTAATGAATTTTACATGATTCAAAAAAGCAATCAAATAATTATTACTATTATTTTAAATAGAAAGTTTGTATATTATATCGTAATTGTGGTAATTCATTAAACCCATTAAGGTGGTAATATCGTGTTATGAAGAGTAAGTTTCATCTTAATAGTTTGCAAAATAATTGACCTTTTTGATTTCAAAAGGGAATGCTGGCGAGACTGAGTCAACATGTTTTATATTACTTCGCTAATTTTAGGTTTGAAATATACATTGTATCAATCAAGAAATTGTATTGCTATTGTCTCTATAATTTGACTACATCTGTCAGAATTTATTATTTAACACGACGAGTTAGTATAGTGGAATTATGCATCACCGTGTTTCAATGTTACTATAGATGCGTGTCCCCCGAACTTTTTTAAAGCGCGACCCCTTTTTAGTAAGAATTTTCACTCCCCTTTTATTCATAACCAATGTTATTGGTAGAAAATAAAACAACAAAAACAAAAAATACCAAGAAGAACAGATTGTATAGTGATGAATATCTTAAATATCGGCTTACCGTTATTTTCAATAAACCGGACTGTGTAGTAAGAGGTCCTACCAAAAAAAAGTATGGATTCATCAAGCTACTTCATCATTTAAATAGCAAATATCCAAAAAAAGACAAGCCTAAAGAATTTTTTGTAGGAAAAATAAACTCCCTCTACAAGAAGCAAACCATTTTCACATTACTTTACGCATCTTAAATTCATTCTCTGTTATTTATCATTTGGCTAAAAATGAAAAACCTTTTAAAAGAATCGTTAAAACCATTTACGTCCCAAGGCTGCAAGAATACCAAGAAGAACAGATTGTACAATGATGAATATCTTAAATATGGCCTTACCGTTACTTTCAATAAACCGGAATGTGTAGTAAAAGAAGTCTTACCAAAACAAAGTATGGATCCATCAAGCTACTTCATCATTTAAATAGCAAATATCCAAAAAAAAAGACAAGCCTAGAGAATTCATTGCAGGAAAAATAAACTCCCTCCACAAGAAGCAAACCACTTTCACATTACTTAACGCATCTTAAATTCATTCTCTGATATTTATTATTTGGCTAAATATGGAAAAACTTTTAAAAGAACCGTTAGAACCATTTACGCCGCAAGGTTGCAAAAATATCAAGAACATATTGTACAGTGATGAATATCTTAAATATGACCTTACCGTTACTTTCAATAAACCGGAATGTGTAGTAAAAGAAGTCTTACCAAAACAAACTATGAATCCATCAAGCTACTTCGACATTTAAAAAGGAAAAATCAAAAAAAAAGACAAGCCTAGAGAATTCTTTGTAAGCAAAATAAACACCCTCCACAAGAAGCAAGCCACTTTCACGTCACCAAAAATTTCTATGTAAAGACATTAATAGCAAGTTATTGCATATCGCACTGCAAAAACCAGTAAGCAGCATACAATCGCTGAAGGTTTAATTTTACCAGCAGCTATTGAGATGATCGGAAATATTGTTTAGGTGAAAAGGAAGCTACAAAATTAAAAACAATACCGCTCTCCGACAATACTATCCAGAAATGCACGTATTTCTCTCTACATATGGCCGAATCTATAGATGTTGTGCACAGTTTATAGCATTAGTAAGATACAACACAAGCAATCCGCATTACCGACGACTGAGCCCATTCCAATCCTGATGACCGACGATCGAAATCGTAACGGTCCCTTCAACGAAGACATCACCGACATCAGATATCGAAGAAATCGACACTTTCATGGACACAACATGAACAGAAAAAGACAAACAAGAAGAAGCCAAAAAAGGCGGGCGAAAATCCCACAGAAGAAACAACAATACGAACACCTACCCAAGAAGTGCTAAATTATCCTGGCGTTACACCACGTAAAAACACCCAAGCAATCACTAACAACAACAATCCGACGACGCCGTCAAGCCAAACACCCTCAGCCGAAACGTCCAATATAGATTGGACGCGACACTAGCAAAACAATACAGAAAATACTATTTTCGATGGTACATTGCCGCAACAATGAAGAAGCATACTCAGTGCTAATGAGCTATGTTCTCGAAGCTATGGCTATTATTACAAAATAGCCATCTACCGAAAACATCGACGAGCAAACCTGCGCGTCACCTAAATCAGAGAATTTCCGCAATCAGGAAAGACAAAACAAATTCACCTGGGCCGAAAGTAAACTGAGTAGCCGGAAACCTGAGCGAATATTCATTTAAGACGTAGGAGTTGGAGGGCTATTGCCCAAGTGCTCCGAAATACAAAAGATCCGAGATCCAAAACACAAGCAATGATATCATAAATATTTTATTATGTACGCCATTATATATCTACACAAGTAATGCAAAATGCTAAATGGCTGCAGAGTTTTTTACACCGAGAAGCCTTGGCTTCAAAGTTTTTACCTTCCGAAATTGACTGTGTAGGTAAAATGTCGTAGTATAAGCATTCCTAGCTCGTATTTTTAGAAAAAATTGTAAAGACATGGGATCTTTATATGTAAATCTTCTTTATTACACAGAAGTAAATTACTTTCGCGGGGTAATCGGAAGGGTTTTCATTTAAGAGCAGAACTCTTGATGAACCTGCTTACAAGATGAGGAATCAGAATATGAAAGCTTTTTGGCCAATACCTTGTGGCTTCTTAGGTTGATTGTTTTTGCTGGTACTTTCGAACACCTAAATAATTTCAGTAGTGGTTTGCAAGGTCGCAATGTCAATATAATAACAGCCACGAGCAAAATTAATGGCAAATGAAAAAGCTTGACTTCAAAGCAAAACTTCAACCAAAAAAATATATAATTGGATTCATTTCAGTCCATTCAAGAACACATGGACGATGTAGTCCAAGTACAATAAGATAAATACCGAGCAAGTCGTGTTAGCGTGCAAGTTACTTTTGGAATTTAATATAACAGCTTTGTGCCTATTTTCCAAATGAAATTCAAGCCAGTTATGACAATTACAGATCGATACTTAATCCCTTTTTGGATAATTCCTTTCAACATTCTAAAATTCCAAAAAATATGAAAGTAAATCTTATAGAAATATCATGTGATGACATGTTAAAACTAGATTTTTTTCCCTGAAATCGATTCATTTTTGGATCGAAAGAATGCAACACCGTGAACAGGTTTGGTTTGTGGTTCTATTTGTAACATTACATTTTTACGAGGTAAGTTTCTCATCGATGACTGCAGTTAAAACAAAAGTTAGAAATCACCTGCAACTTGAAAATGATATAGTTGTCTGCGTATCAAATACAGACACTAGATTCAAAAAGCTAGTGTCTAAGAAACAGCCACATGCGTCGCATTAATATTTTTTATTTAGTAATTACGCAAGTTAGACTTAATGCGTTATATTTTATTTGCGATGGAAAAGATCAAAATAATTTTGTTTTGTTTTGGAAATCCTTTCGCGACCCCTCCCCCCTTCCTGCAACCCACACTATGGGAGCCACTGAATATAGATCGTCGACTGTATTCGATAGTGCCCAACACTTATCCAATATGGTTCCCAAGAGGTATTTGTGGAATTTGTATGATGATAACGGGGGAATTGAGCATCCAATGCTGGAGTAATGATCAGTGTAAACAGAAATAAGAGATGTTATATCATAGATAAGATGTGGAAGATTTGCAATTAATACCATCCAATTACATGTTTCATCCACAAGACTAGTTCAGTCACATTTATTATATAGTAAATGTCCTTTTTCAAAAATTGGCGGGGGAAGGAGGTTAGGCAAACAAACGACCTTGATATGTTGTAGATCTATTGTAATAGCAAAAATTTAAAGAAAAGTTACGGATTTTAATTTAAAAAAATTGCCATTTAAACTTTTTGAATGATGTATTTTATATGAGATTTCAAGACATTGCATGATTCTATAGAAACACTGTGAAAACAAACATGTATATTGATAATGGTGTAGAATATATTAAATGCATTTTGCTCCCTTGAGTTTAATATTTGATTCTAAACTACGTAACTAACACATAATTGCTTGTCACTACAAAGTACAAGGTATTCTTATTATGACTTTTAATAATGAATATGTATGCTTATCTTGATTCAATAATTCGTGTCCACTACATCACAAAAAGATATGTATTACAATTATATTATAACAATAAAACAATCTTGTTCAAAAAGTAATAATTTGTACTATCCACAATTTCTATGTAATTTTAGGATGAAACAGAAAGCAGCCAAATATTAATTGCTGTGATTTCCTCTCTCGAAATGGTCAAAAAGTATTTGCTAATGTTCGTAATTGTTTCACCTGACTGCGTCTATAGTACATATGTGCAAATAAAACTACATAATTGTTTATAATATAAAAAATCGTTTTTATAATACAAAAAAAATAACGACGTATCCATAAGCCGATGTTTATTCTACATAAATGGGATATTTGATAAAATCTCATAAAAATAAAATATTAATTGCTGTGACTTCCTTTCTCGAAATGGTTAAAAAGTATTTACTAATGTTCATAATTGTTTCACCTGACTGCGTCTATAGCACATATGTGCAAATAAAACTAATTGTTTATGAAATAAAAAAACCGTTTTTGTAATACAAAAAAAAAATAACGATCCATAAGCCGATGTTTATTGTACATAAATGGGATATGACTTGATAAAATCTTATCATACATTGTAAATAATAAGGATGTCACTTACCTTAGACATAGTTATTGTCGATTTATATAAAAACACTAATTGACAATTTTACAAAAACACTACATACATGCACAACACATTTCTGAATCAGGTGGATCAATACTCCACTATACAAAACCAATATGTATCTCCCGCTGTACGAGTGCCGGCGAAAATAACCGAAGTTGTGCGCGCGCATTGTGTTTAAAACGAATCTAGTCGTTTCAATTGGATCACAGATCAATGACTCGCATTAGCGGACAAACGTCGTTTTAAATACTGCTCTTTTTTCACAACTATTATGTAATGAATTCAATAAATGCGATTAAAAGTGATTCGTTTTAGGTTTCGGAAACATAATATTGCTATACAAGTAGACGTATTTAGATGTGCGAGACGCTGTTGCGATACACGGCTCAGTACTTCGCGTTCCCTATGAAATATTTTCGGTATAAATTTGCAACCTGAAAAAGAATTGCGTAATTGTCTATTATAGTATGTTAGGGACAAGTTTTCTATATAGTGAAAAAATCGAATTTTGCCAATATTTCGTCAACTACTGGGTTTAAATAAATTTATATAGAATTCATATGTACTCAAAATTAAATCTGAGAAGAATTTTATTTAAAAAGTTTTTCGAAATTCCTACCGGAAATAGATCTTTTACTCTTATCGAAAATCAGTTTTTTGCGAATATTTCGCAAGTCATGCATGCTCTTTAGGTACCTGACTTGCGAAATATTCGCAAAAAACTGATTTTCGATAAGAGTTATTGCTTTTTCCGCTCTTTCTTTCATATTCAATGCATTCTGTTCACTCAAACCGTCCACTTTATATTTTCGAAGGTTTCTGGCTTCGGTTGACTTTTACCAGGGATCGCCGTGCATAAAGTCTGGATGCTAGCAAAGAGTTTCTTTCAGATTCACCCCAAAACGTCAATCATATCTATTAACTTTTCATAAGAATAATTCATTTGGATGATAACTAATAGCGATGCTTTTATAAGTTTGAAATAAATGTATACCGACTTTCTTCAACAGTTGACTCAGGCAGTCTGCCGCATTCCAGCCTTTATTGGACGAATATTTGTGTCCATAGAACAACGCCCGTAGTTCTTTAATTGACCGCTTATTGCTCCTATAGTGATTATCTCAAATATTACAAAAGATAGGTATAGCACATTGTTAACAAAATTAAAAGAGAATAAAAAAAGGAACAAAATGACTCAATAAAATACTGGGTGTTCCATTTAAAAAAAAATAAGTATTTGGTACGTGAAAATTGCAGGAAGTAGGCTTTGAAAAAACAAAGTTTTTTGAGGTATTGTCGAGTGCAACTTTACCAAATGATGTAGAATTTTTTTGGCTACAAGCACCACCAAAGTTAATGTTCTTGCTTTTAAAAGCAATGTGAAAATGATTTTTTTCTTTTTTTCTGAACACGTGTTTTGGTCAAATATTTTCAAAAAAAATTAATAACTCAGAAACTATTGGCTGAATGTTGAAAAAGAAAAAACAGTCAAACAGACAATTTGAAGCAGTACTAGAAAATTCAAAAATATATAGAGTGGGTCATTTAAAAAAATTAAGTTCCGTGCATTTCCGGTAAAACCGGAAGTGCGCCAGAGCTTAAAGTATTTTTACAATATGCGCCACAAGCAACCATGGATCTTCCACTAATTGTTTTTTCTTTTATTTAAAACACAAAAGAGCAATCGAAGAAGCGGCTACTAATGACTCACCCTGTATATATTTATCAGGAGTACAAAAGTATTTAGGGCTAGATGTGGAATATTTTTTGTATAAATTAAATTTCTAAATTCGGACCGGAAGTAACACTTTTATTCTTAACGAGTAGCACTTTCTTCCGAATATCTCGCCAAGTATGATAGAGATTTATTAAGAGAATAGAAGTATGTATTACAATAGGATTTTGTTTATTTTTTCAGAAGATAAAAGTATTTAAATCTTAGTTTAGAATAACTTCTGTATTATTTGAAACGCACACACGTATAAGCGACACCTCATTTTTATTTTGAATATCTACTTCCTTCAAATATAGGTTAATATAAAAGTTGTATTACACTTATCAATTACTTGATCAGCTTATTGATCAGTTTATTGTTAACCTTGACTTTAACTTTATTTAATATTTGTCTATTCTGTTTAGTAGGCTCGCCTTGTTGACAAATTTATATTGTTGGGATTATGAATGTCAAAAAGCACGAATCTTATTATTATGACAATATTAAATGGCTTTTGTAGAGAATTGAGCAACATTTATTTTGATCACAAGTTGCGATGCCATAATGTTTGAAGGTCTCTTATTTTCACTTTATACCGATGATTTACTTACACCACTTGGCCAGCATTGGCTTACGCTAGAGATCTAGATATCTACTCGGTTACCAATGAGCCAAAGGATTCCGGGTTACTACAACATAATCTGGACACGGTGTCTGAAAGATACGTATGTGACAAGTAGAAAAGTTATCTAAACATCACTACGTGCAGCAAAGTGACACTGCTAAAAAATTAGTCCCTTGTCTGAACTTACCGTCTATGTAACACACATGCACGCACAACACACACAACTAGGGATAACTTCCGTGACCTTGAAGTTATTTTTGACACAGCTCATTTTCGATCGACATATTGATGAATTATGAAGAACTTCATCAAGACCTTGTGTTTTGTGGTTAAAATTTGAAAAGAAGTACAGATATTAATGTCAAACAACTACTACATAACAGAGCTGGGCAATTACTTTACAAAAAGGAATTAGCAATTACAAATTACTTTAGAAATCAGTAATTGTAATTAGTAATTAATTCCTTTGCCTTTTCAAATAATTTGTAATTGTAATTGCTTGAAAAATCGTGAAGTATTTGTAATTTGTATTTAAATACTTTTAGTTTTTTAAAAGTTCAATTACAAATTACTTTTCCAATTAACTCATATTTAGGACATACCCTTAGGTCCCCTGGAATCACGAGGTGGAACTCAATGTATGACAGTATCAAACAAATACTGGGCGTGAAAGAAAAACTTTCCATCCTCTTTTTAAAGTCAGAAATACCGTGCTTTTCTGAATACGAGTTCCTTACTCTGCAAGAATATTGTAAAGTCACTGCACTTTTATTAGCACAGACACTAAATATTTTATAAGGTTTTTATGGCGTTCTTCTTCCTATTCTAGTGTCACTTAATAATAGGCTAAATAAATTAAGTAAAAAGAAGTTTAAAAGTGGCGGAGATATAATACCTCAAAGCGCCATTAAAGGTTAAGATAATAGATTTAAACATCTTTTAACTTTAGAGGATACCAATGCAATTTTAGGAGCAATTACACAGCCTGAGTTCTCTAGCATGTGTTATATAAACATGATATTAAACAACTGCTTATTTCGGAGTGTGAATTATTTTCCATCGAACAGTCCGAATTAATGAATTTTACAGATATTGGTACCGATAATTATAAGAAGGAAGTTAACAATAGCAGCTTATTTGATTTTAATGAAGGAATCACACAATCAGCTGACACTGAAAATAAAAATAAGATTCATCTTGAAATTTTACAGTATCTGGACTAAGACAAAACTTTCCCATGCTAGAAAGTTACCCTCTCATTAAGAATTTTTAAATACAATACTGCACTACCATCTTCAGCACCCGTCAAACGATTATTTTCATGCAGCCAAATGACATGCTCTCTCAGACACAAATTTTGAAGTTAGTTGTAATGAAAAGCAACAAAATATACAGTTAAATGATCATTTTAAATAATCCAACCAACAATACCAAATGTTTTAGTATTTTATACTGAATGTAACAATAAAAGGTACTTATTTCAATACTTTCCGAAGGTGAAAATAAGTTAATTTTACAGCGCTTTTTTAAAAAAAACTAGCCACTGATTTTTACGGAAAATTTCAATTTCAAGTTATTTTTTTTTGGTCTTCTTCAGTAAGAATAATATTATCACCCCAGGGTAAGTAATGTACCCTAGATTACCTTATTTTCATTCCTAGTTTTATGGTGCAATTTTTTATTACTAATTATTGTAATCACATATTTTATGTTATACTTGGATAGTTGCTTTATTTGTTTTGTTTTTTATATAATAGATTACGTTGTTTTTTCTACAGATGTGTTGGAATATATTTCGGATTTCTCTCCCATTTCCTATTTTAAGTTCCGATTTGTATATTATATACAACAAAAGACTAATAACAGAAAATAACGTTTTTTCTCGGATTTTATAAACAAATGTAATTGTAATTGTAATTAGAAGAAAAATTCCTTTCATAATCTCTTGTACTTTGTAATTGTAATTAATTCCTTTTAAAAAAAAGTATTTTGTAATTGTAATTAATTACTATTTGAAAGTAATTGCCCAGCTCTGCTACATAAAGCTCTTGTCGTTCGTAAAGTTGAATATTTAAGATGGTATGGTATGTACCCAATTTATATCTCATTCCCATATACTGGAATTTAGCGAAACTAAATTAGAAAAGATTATCACCCTGCACGATTTCTTGAAGGTGCTCAGTAATAATTTCGATTTATTATGGAAGGTCTGTGTTACTGTTGCTTCGTCACACGCCATCTTACTTACCGACTCTTTGGACTAATGTGTTAATGCGTTATTCTGTGTACATTATGTTTCAGAGTGCTAATAAATGACAAATAATGAATACACGCAATTAACCGGTGTGGTATTGTTTACTGTATTTTTCATTTTGATTTTGATTATTTGTATAAAATTGTTCCCTTATACTCTTTGACGTATGAATATTGAATGAGTTTGATTTTACTGTATTTTTTTATTTTTAAGTTTTGATTTGTATTGTCTAATTATACAGGGTGTACCATAAATAAAAAGACGGAGTAGCAGAAATCCGAAGCTAGATTGTGTAAAAATGTACCCTCAAAATATCAAGTCTTTATTCGTGCGCAGACGGCAGAAAAAAAAATAATAAGGAATTCAATTGGCCTTACGCCGACCCTGGACTAAATATCCACCTGCTTCACTTTCACAATCGGTCCTTTTCAGAACCACCATATTACTTGTGTTAAAAAAAAAGGAGGAAGAATATATACTTCATAATAAATATCAAACCATTAATTACTTTAATTTTACACCTGCTAGAAAAAAATAATTACATTCTTGATATATACTGTAATCTAGAAAAACTACGATTTATTTATTCTAAAATAATAATAATCAGCTTTTTCCGATTACAAACACATTAAAGAGCAACAACCTTTCCTATTTTAAAAATAAAAACAATCTTTTATTGTCTGCTATAAAGTGGGTCGCCCATCTGGCAAAAAATATATTTTATATGAATGAGTACAATTTAACGGTTTTTTTTCCCGTTTTATACAAATAAAAGCGTATTTTTCTATGAATGCGTGTTCGTTTCTATTACAAATGAGCATTCTTACGTGTATTTATAGACATACATTCTGTGCCAGGTCCGTAATGTAATTTTTTATCTAAAAAACAACATAGAAAATTAAGTTTTTTATTTCTTCGTTATTGCGGTATATTTGGGCCTGTTTCTGTTCGGACTTTACATACCTGCTACTCCGTCTTTTTATTTCTGCGACAGCCTGTATATAGAGTTACAATTAACAAAGACATATTACCATTAATAGTATTATACAAGCCTTTTCAGCTAGTTCGTTGTCTTTATCCACTTATGATATTCAAGTTGAATCTTGTCTCCGATTTCATAATGCGACTTTGTCACTTCTTTTTAAATACTAATTACTAAAATTGATTAAATTATAATAAAAAACAAATAGGGAAGTGTATTTTGCAATAACAAAACTGTAAGTATATAATATAGATATATTTATTATCGATAATTTGAAAATAATATAAAACATTAATATTTAACAAACACTAATTGTAATAAGATTGCATTTAAGATGATATTGCAACATTTTTTCAAAAAATAAACTATGAAGCAAGAAATGGCAACAATTTAATGCTAAAACCTAATTACAACTTACTAAAAGAAAAAGATCTTGCATGAATGAATTACAAACATAAATCTGAAAAAATATAGTATTTCCTAGACCTATATTTTCCTTTCCATATTTATAAACTACATAATTTTAAGAATGAACTTACTTTTTAAATCACTTTCAAACATAATTATTAAAGTTTATTACCAATTCTTGTTTTTTATAAGTAGATATAACTAGCGCACTACATTGATACTACAACTATTTATGTATAAGCAAACCTTTTTATGTGATAAACAAAGAAAAAAGGAAACAATAAAAGAAAAAATAGCAATAATGTGTTAGTATGCCACATAAAATTAGAGTTGCCAAAATCATTTGCACTTAATTATTAAACAATTTTTAATAACTTTCTATTTCAGTAAGAGAATTACTTTTCTATTAGATTGCACTTTCGGACACCATGAGGCATAGCGTGACGAGTAGTGTTGCCCAAATTGGTCGCTATTATATGGTGTCTGATAGTTTATGTACATAAATATCAATTTTTATTGAGTTCAATACTCTAACGAAGCAAGAGACAGGCATTCAAGGCGTCAGAATTTTACAAAAGTGCCATAACGTTTAGTATTGGAGATATTTATTGTAGATACTTTATTGGTGGAATAATTGGTATCGTTATTAATCTATTTCGAAAACGGTAACAGCTGTTACCGTTTTCGAAACAGAAGGCAAATATGTCTTTTTAAATGAAAATCATAGCTAGACATGGCACCTATAAAAGCGACAAATTTGAATATACCACTGCAATGTTGAAATGTAAACATATTACAAAAGAGTAGTAGCAAATAAGCAATAGAAAATAATATCCAATGGAAGTACTAAACCTCTATTCTCAGCATACTGTGTTTTATTGATGAAGTGTTTAAAATTATTTACAGATAAGAGATAAATATTACACATTTTAGTAAAGTAGAAAAGAAAAAGGAATACCGGAGTGGATTTTTACTTCGCTATTTCGAACAAGTGTCAGGTATTAATAATAACAACTAAATGGTTCATCTTCATTCTTCAATTAAAATCATGTTGTTCTCATAATATTTCACAAGTATAATTCCACTGGATGCAGAACGGAAAATTCACACTTATGTGTTGCAGACCTAACAAATCAACAGTTCTTACGATAAATATATTTGGAAATTTATCATAATTAGGAAAAATAATGCAAACGACCTTATTTATACAAAGAATTAGACAGCAACAACATAACCTTTCTTAGAAGAATAAGATGCCGTTTAGTAGGAACGTACTTCCAACATTTATTATTCTTTTATTCTGACCTTATATTTTTCTATCTACGTATTATGATTTCAATATAAGACGTAATATTATTATGCCAACTAAAATATTTATTTGTTCATATTCGCTAAGCCAAACTAAAAATTTGAGTTTGGCCCAAGGCTCCGCTATTCAATATTTTGTTTCTGTTATAAACGTAGATAAGTCTGTCACTGAAAAACTGGAATTTGTTACGGTATCATGATGTTTTCGTAGTCCTTTTTATCATATCCACCCTTTCAGAAAAAAATAGTGTGAGTTGTGATATTTTAAATAATACAATGGATTTAACCATTTTTTTGGCCTTAAAAAAACAGTATTAAAACTAGTACGCAAAACTTTGTATGGCCACTTTTAAAAGTTTAGGAAAAAGCCTTCTTCGCAGGAAAAGTATTAAGTTTCAGAACGTGTTCATCCAATAATAGGAGGTAAGAATTATGGTGCTTATATAGTAACAAAATATTGCAACAACCGGTAAATATACAATTTAGGATCATTTTGGAAAATGATTCACGTAGAGAGACATTGTTCTGTTAACTCTTTGTTCAATACTGGTTATGTCTGATAACCATCAATTTAGTCTACCGTTTCCTTAGATATAGGGATGTCACCTAGAATGCCTTCTATTAACAGTAAAGTACCACACTATATCTTTAATCTAAACAGTTCTACTTGTGGCCGACTTTCTCGAGTTTAACTGATGGTTGTTGTGTTTTACATACTTTAAAATATGTACTTGAATATCGGTAATTCCCGGTAAGTAAGATAGTTATTCATTTTTTTACTACTATCAAGTTTGAGTGAGATTTATGCGTGGTGAAGATAGAAATTAGTTTGATTTGACGAATTCTCGTTTTGCCTTACAGGTTAGAAAAAACTGGCCATTTCAGGTACTTGCAAATTTAAAATCGCAAGCACTGTGGGACATTCTGGCGTACATATTATCCGACACGGGATCATTGGCATTTGACGCTTTGTCAGACTAATTATTAGTCATTTATTACTGCTGCAGATTCACCAGAGCAATCTAACAAAAACTAGCTATGATAGCGCAGATGATCTACCACTTGCAAAAATAGCACGGATAGACGCCGCTTTGCAACAAAGAGAAGTTGTATGGACAAAAGAAAGCCACCTTTTTTCTCGCATCCTTATTGTGGAAGCATCAGCAGAGATTTCCATATATATTTTTAAATGCTTATTTCCGGACACTTTAGCGAATGATGTAGTATTTAGTAATTACCTATATACTGCCCAAAAAAAAAATGCACAGAAAGGAAATAAACTAAATTAAAAGAAAAACTTTGCGGGGGTAAGCATCCTTATGGAGATAAATAAGCCTTGCAAGCATAAAGGAGAATTGATTTGTTCAAAAATGACCCGAATGTAGTGCAAGATCTTACTCCTGAATTAAAAGGGGATCATTATCAGGTGTTTTTCGATAATTATTTTATCAATGTATCATTAGACAATTAAATGTGGATGGAAGTGACGAAAATATTTTATTAGCCTACTGTTATAAGATTAGTCCGACTTGTTATTAATCTATGTTACTCTTCAATGCATTGTGTTACAGTCTAAGCTTCTTGGAACTTTAGCTCAGTTTATTTGATGTTGAAGACTACTTAGCATGTTAATGAAAATGACAACATTGGAGTATATTTTAAGTCAGTTTCATGTGCCAATCAGTAACAAAAATAATGCGATAATAAAATTCGAAGTCACTTCATGAATGTCGTCCGTGGCATCATCTTCCGGCATAAAATTTGATAATGTACTCGGATATATAACTAGGTGTTTTTGGACAGTTTTATCTATAACATTTAAGAAGGAGATGTCTCTTTTATACGACGTGCACCAAAAAAGAAAATACTATTTAATTTAGTTACCTCATAATTGTAATCCCTTAATGCTTCTGTAATTTGAGTTGCCTACTTCAATTCTAAACGATTACTATTAGTATTTCCTTTTCTGCTACGTTTATTTTATTTATTTTTCCTAAAATGATTAGTAGTTACTTTAGAGACCCAATTGTCACGACGAATACCCCTTTAAATATATATACATATATGATGTTACTTTAATCAATTCTCTATCATCTGATATTATAATCTATAGAATATAATTCTGTATTATTAATTTATTATAGGTACTGTACAAAAAGTTACTAATATAATAAGTGCATTCTAGTAGAAATGTAAATTTCATGTAATTTAAAACTGTATGTGTATAGTTCAGAAGAAGAGTTTACAGGTAAAGAAGCTATGCCCCTGAGCATTTTCGTAAGTGCAAATTAACCCTCAGCATACACTCTAGCGTTTGACAAATAATACGCATATATCGAAGATAATACATTGCTTGTATATTTTAATCAATTATTTCTATTCAAGCAGCACTTAAATTTTATTTTAAATATTGTATAGAATGCAATTTATAGTTTTTTGTGGCTGAAAAGTGCCCTTCCCAATCAGTAGCGGCTGGTGAGTTTGTTTAGGCGGGGCAATACATAGACAAGACTTATTCGTTTATTATTGGTGATATATTCCCAGATGCCGAGCATATCACCAATAATATACGAATCAGACTTGTCAACTCTTAGCTATGTAATTGCCCCATCTAAACGAACTCACCAGCCGCTACTGCTTCCCACTGCTACTAAATCAACATTTACAAAACAAAAACCTCCGATTTAGAAATTAAAGATTAAATAAAAATAGAAAATAGGGAAATATTCAAAACGCTTACATTATATTCTAAAAATAATAATCAACTGGCGAACGTCAAATAGTGAGGCTGCCTTTATAAAGTATAATGAAGCCTGTGTACTTATACTTTATCCTAACCAAAAGAATAGTGACGACGTTAACATCTTGGAATACAATTTATAATCACATGGTGGCTGTGATTAAAAATGTAGATTGAACCTGTACTCCTGCCATCTGTACTCTTAAACTTGTTCGTTAATATGTGGTTGCACATATTTAAAACATTTTAACATTTGAAGATATCCTTGAACCCGTCCAAAATAGGATAAGTTTGCAGACAAAATATTTTTCGAAAGGAATACAAGAGGAAAACATTTACATTCAGAGTGTTTCTTTTAGTGTTTGGTTCATTTATTTATTACGAAGAATACATGTTATACAAAAACGATATTAAGAAAATAAAAACTGATCAATAGCTACTCATACTCTTTTAAACATTAAGCACCAGTCGTCGTATTTGTTTACCAGTAAGGTTGGCTATATTGAGGTAAAGTGTGTTATACGTTTCAGATGTAGGTACTTATGTGTAATTAAAAATATGAATTAGTGTTTTTGACTAACTTATTCTAGTTACTGTTGTTCTTAAATTGGTTATTATTTAATTTTGTGAAGTGATTGCAAGAAATTACATCACTTTTCTGCAAAATAATTAGAGTAAACAAAACAAAATTTTGTAATTTTTACGAGTAGCCAAAGACTAATCTTGTGTTAGTTGTAGCTTTACTCCCACTTATTTTAAATATTTACCAATGTTATATATATTTTTTGCAAATGAAGTGACTTCAAATGCAAGTGCCAAAATTCAAATTATCTTCTTGAAATCATATACAAAAATGTGAAATTTCTTTAATGAATATTTGCTAGAAAATCATCATGAACAAACATTTTTGAAGGTCAAAATGATACGGACTACCCATATAGCCGAGCCTGCTCAACAGAAGTTTGTGTACCTATATAAATATTTTCGTGTGGTATAGCCAGGAATCGAACCCGAGGCATAAACAATTCGGTATGGAACCAGCAAAAAGATTACTTAAATTTCAAGAAAAGAACTCATTGAGTACCTTGCTTTTTCTCACATTTAAAAGCCATGGTTTACGATCATCTACTCAACTTCCTTGAATAGTACTTCTCTGGCATATCAAACTCAATGACTAACTTTATACACACAAAACGGGTGTCGTAAAGTGAGCTTTATAGCACCGAAATAGAAAGATTAATCACTTATGTATTTATTAATAATTTTAAGAATAGACAATGTGAGGCACTTCTTTCCAAAAAAAATTTTTTTTAATGCATAATTTATAAAAAGGCAAGTTCCATTTAAAACCCAATTTTAAATATATATATATAGGAATTTATATTTAATAAATTGTTTTACCATATAACTGAGCTCGCTCTCTACTCTACTTACTTACTCTTTAGTGTAGGTTTGTTGTACCTACATATTGCTCTAACATTGTCTACGAATATACTAGTACTTTTAAAAATTTAATTTTGAAGTCAGCCTACAAGCTACTCGGCTTTACCGGTAGTCTCCCAATGAGTCACCAATTTGACATCTATGCGTTTATATCACCTTCCTCCATAGCTTTTTTTAAATGAATATATTTTGTAGCCAGTTAGATTGCCTGCTACATATAAATTATCCGTTATTTGATCGCGTAACTCCTTTCATAATATTGGTCGTTTTTGAAGAGTTCCGCCTGAATAAGTACCGCCATAAATAAATATAACATAATGGAATGCCTCCCTTCTAGATATAAAAACCACAAACTACGTTCTCTGTCACTTATGAAGAAGTCAGACGGGATTTAATATATTGGTTTTTCACTTTTGTTTATTCATGTTTCGTTTGCCTTTCACAATGCTAACTTTACCATCAAATTTGTGTGTAAATCGGTAACAAAAGTCATCAAAACAAGTAATCTTTTTCGTATACCCGTCATTAAGAAGAAAATGCAGTCATATATTTTATATTTGGTAACTTAATATTTTGGTCACTTGCGAAAGTTACGATTATAACTCCGTTATTATACTTCCTATTTCTGATTATCGATTAAATGTAACATGTATTCTTTACGTTTAAGAACGAGATTCAAGGATCGAGAACACTTAGTATTACATGAAAACAAATTGTAGGATAATATTAAATGCAATTCTTTTAGTATTTATTGAACACAAAATAACGAAATCTTTAGAAGATAAACTCTCAAAGATATAACTAGAAGGATAATACCTTAGATGTATAATCAAATTACTTCTATTTCTTATTGAAATCAAAACAGATTAGACCAAAGGCACATTCCTGTCTATTTGGAGAAGAAATCCAAAAATACCACCAATTTCTAAAAACGCATATATTTGGTGCCAAATTAATTATAAAATTCATAGTTTGTTGGTACAATATTTCCAGTATTTCAATGATTGAATATTAACTTTACATATGAAATAGCTTACCCAAAATAACCAGTAAGAACATGAAAACGTGCGTTAGCTTTTAGCGATGGAGGACTTATTTATTTTTATCAAACGCAAACTTCACTATGATACGTCATTAAATGAACAAGAAATCTTTGAAAATTGTGTGTAGTAATATGATTTTAAATTAAGACAAAATATTCGCTTGGATTTCCTAGAAGATACTTTAAAAGCTGTCATCAGAGGTTCTTCTGTACTTTAATAATAACATTAAAATTAGGCAATAATAGATGCAACATACAACATTTACTAATTGCAGAAAATTTGCATGAAGAAACACATTTGACTATATAAATTGCGGAATGTATGCTGAAACAAAATTTGAATGTCACTCATGAATTGCAGAAATATGCAATATTACAATTTCTATATCTTCTTTAACCAATTTAGTATTTGGATTAGCGACCCTCAAACTGTGTAATGTAACAATTGCCATTTTAGTTGGTAAAATCTGTAATATCTATAGGTATATATAGGTCGACACTTTAACGCCCAGCGTGATCATATGCACACGGGTGTCATAAGTTCACACTGACGTGCAGCATTCTCAAATAAAACAAACGTTTGACAGTGTGATGTCAATGTATTCCTATGACTTTGGAGTTTACTGCTGGTTCAGTTTTAATCTTTATACATATAATCGTTGGTGCGTCTGATAGTGATCGTGTAACTTCTGAACGACTTGACCGATTGAGGTCATATTCACAGAATATATTTGTTTTGTCGAGACGGTGGTTCATAGCTATGCTGGGATCCGATAGAATAACTTCGGCCGGGTCAGCTAGTAATTTATAGACTTTCATATAATGCATAATCATACAATGGACATACGTCTTACGTTTAGTTAGTTTATTTTTAGATGGATATTAAATAAATTAAAAAATGGAAATAACGCGGATACATGAAATAACAAGAAAGAGAATAATAACGGGTAAATTCCGCTGTAGAGCAACCGTAGACACGTGTTTCTGACTAATTGGTCGTCGTCAGTACGGTGTAGCCAAGGAATAAGGTGGGATAACCTTGGAGATGTAAGCTACACGGAAGACCATCAGGCGACGTTAGTTGTTGTCTTCAAATTTGAGGATTTTCTAGCTGAAGCTACAAATGGGAGTCTGTCACCTGATGGTCTTCCGTGTAACTTACATCTCCAAGGTTATCCCACCTTATTCCTTGGCTACACCGTACTGACGACGACCAATGAGTCAGAAACACGTGTCTACGGTTGCTCTACAGCGGAATTTACCCGTTATTATTCTCTTTCTTGTTATTAAATAAATTTATAAAGTAAACTTTGTACCGGAAATAATTGTTGTACCATAAGTTAAATAGACTAATATATAGAATATTGCTGTGACCGAGTTATCAGTCCTTATGTAGCTTCTAGTTTTTTTTTATGCGAGGTGAAGAACAGAAATTATATACGACGAAGAAGGCGAATAAGCCCAAAAAAATACTAACATGTACTTCAAAGTAAAGGAAAATATATATTTCTTGGACAAACGCAAATTTTAGTTCTTCACAAAAACTGTTCTCAGTAGAGTTACTTTTTCAGTTTCTAGATAAAACACCTAGAAATCTTTGAAAAAATATTTGATGATGATTCGGGCGCTAAACAGTTGATAATATAATTAAATAAGCTTATACATTAGGGTTAACTTGCACTTGCTTAATATAATGCTTCAAGGAATAAATCATATTTAACTTCAAAAAACACATTTATTGTTTAAAAAATTAAAAAGCAATATCAGAGTAGATATGCAACAGAATACACAACTAATGTCTTAAATGAAAATATAAGTAATGTTCCAGTGTTCCCTAATGTACCCTATTAAAAAAACCATAACTTTACATGGTGTTGTCTATATATATATATCTATACAAATATAATTTTCATCTAACAAACCATGCAATAATAGCATAAATATAATAATACTATTATTTCTGTACCACTTTTTATACCTATATAGATTGGTAGTTAGACATACTCCATCAGCAAAAAAAAATCGATATTTTTTGGCAACTCCTTACATCTTTCAATAATATAAAAAAAAATACGTAAGGCACGCCACGTAAGGCTCTGATCAGGTTAGAAAAATAACAAGTGACCGCCATGTTTCACAAAAGGCACTGTACACTGCAATAGCTAAATTAAAAGCTCATTAAAATATACATTATAAATATTGTTTTAAATGCTACTCTTATTCGCTAACATATATGCAATATAATGTAATATTATAAGTATACGTGATCAATAAACAATTTTAATAATTATGTAAAAATATGATTCTATAAATCGTCGAGAGCGGAATTTACTATTACATAATTGTATTCAAACAAAGTTGAATGTAAAAGAACGTTAAGGCGGTTACATAATACTTGAGGCGGCAAAAGTCATTACAAAATTTAAGTATTTATTATGGTAGGAACCTAAATAATTCGCAAAGGTGAGATTATTTACATAAAATATTCGATTCCTTCATTAGTATAAAAGAAAAAGTTTTGAACTATTTTTATGATTGGGTTGATTTATATATTCGATAAAATTACTTCTTAATGTAAGAAAAAATATGCTTGCGTCAACATTCGAAAATTTTGTACTAATTTTATTAGTCGCCTAGAAAAAATATGATACTGATTAAAGAATTAACAATTATGCACAAAGAAATTGCATCTCCAAAAAGTGAAATTAAAGCGAATTCGATTTGTAGCGGGTTCCTTCGGTTCTTTACGGGCAACCGGTTAGGAGTTCCCGATGGTGTTCGCTCCTTTCTAATCAGCGCAGTGATTGTACATTTTGTTTATTCGGTACAATGTCCGTATATATATCTTTGTTCCTCCATTATGAACATTGGAAATAATTGAAAACCGAAATAATGCTTTAATCCAAAAATAAATTTTATTAAATCCTTCTTTTGAGTTTCAATCATTTTATTTATGATTTACAATAAATGTAATTGATTTATATTTTTCCTTGGGGAAAAAACTTCTCTCTCTTATTTTCGTATTAAATATACCGTGCCTTCAAATACTTTCCGCGTTAGAGACGGCTATGCTTTTTTTTAATGGTTGGTGGCAGTGCATAATTTTAACAGTTTGGTTATGTCATGTAAATAATAATAGGCGTCTATAACTTGAAGTTAAGTATGACAACTGTCAGAATTTGAAGTTTTCAAAAAATTAGCATGTACACCAACATTGATTACTTAAAAACTTCAAAAACAGCCTACTCTAATACGGAAAGTATTTGAAGGCACGGTATAGTAACAAGAGGGAATGTATGTATTTTATTGTACATAAGGTATTTATTGCTTTTCTAGCACACAAGCACTGATGTATAAGATTTTATAGAAACAGTCGTAAATACAGACAGTATTAATCGGTGCAACTGACATTCACTCTGATACTGTTTAATCTATCATCAACTACAGTATGCACAAATAAAATGGTATAAACACAGCATTAAAATAAAAAAATAAACATTTAAATGTATTCCGGTTATAGGGTATGTACATTAACAAATTCGCTCATCTTTATTAGGAGCTACTGAAAATATTGTAATTGAGAATAGTAAAATGACTAAGTTTATCATTAAAGTATATAAACATGACGCCTCCTTAATTCAGTAATTTATTCCTTTACATTCAACTTTGCCATCAAAACTTATAAATGGATTAGTATATATATATATAATAATATGCCGGATTAATTCAACTAATGTTAATTGTAATTATTGTGATAAGTGTTTGATTTATTTGAGATCAATTATATAACACTTTATTTAAATGATCTGCCATGAACTTAGGAAATCATAAGCAAAACAAATCAATGACAGTAAGTATGCGTCGTTTCGTCAAACAGTCTTAATGCATTTACATTCTTTTTAAAAAAAAATTGACAGATGAAATATATTTTACACATCCAACATATTTGCTTCTTCGTCTTCTAAAATCTTCGCTCCCCACCCCTCCCCACCCCTCCCGCCCCAATAGAACTACGAAAATATCAACAAACAAAACTATATGCTCATATATACAATGTACAAAATTTTCTTCATTCACTTTATAAATCTATGTATTATAAAATAATCTTATCAATACAACATTTTTTTTATAAATTTTAGATAATATATTTCTTCTCAATTTAAATCTTCAAATATCGTCAAAAAATTGCGGGATAATAATAGTATTAATTAATATTGGAAATAATAGAACAAAACTAATAATTATTAACATAAATCTGTAAGAATACTTGTATAAAAAATCGTGTTACCTTCAAAACTCTTTTTTCATCATAAAAATGACCTGTTACATAATATACATGCTCCATCGGGATAAAAGAAATCAACCAACTGAATTATTAAATACCTGCTTATGTAATTTTTACGATGCGCAACAGGAAGATCAAGTTTTATTAGTCGCATAAAACCAGTTCAGTTGATTTTCTCTACTGTACAAGAGGTAATTACTATATAATGCACATGTAGCTTGCAAAATATTTACAATCATGTATTTCTCATGAATTATACTTTACTTAATGTATACTGTTGTGCTGTATCCAAAGGAATATAAGTATACATATGAGTTAATGGAGAATATTTAAAACAATATCAACTTTTATAACTGTTCATAACTAGTCATTATCGTATAGTTTATTCGTACTATTGGTTTTGACGTTTTTCAATGTCGTACATGAAATTGGCGATGTTAAAATTTAGAATTAAAATCTTAATTATTTAGCAATTAGGTAGGTATATATTTTACAGTATATTGGCACATTTAATTTACATTTTTGTTAGAGAGGATTGACACTCTACTCCTATTTAGTATAAAAATTTGGGCTTTTTTATATATTTACCAATCTTAGAAGATGTGTTTAGTTTTAAGAGAAACACTAAAATCAGCCATTATCAGTTTAAATTGTATGCTCTTTTCGGAAAACAAACAATTTAAAAAGTGTTTAACAGTGTTAGTAAGAATATCTTTCTTCATTCAGGTCAACAGAACATTTTCTATTCATATTATTTTTCTGAAAGCCTTCTTCACGTCCCCATTGATAAGTTGTCAATATTAAGTTTATGTCAATGTAGGTAGTGTATAATATTGGTAAGTTTAATGATTCTCATGTTCATTAATTTGGCCACAAAATACCAATTCATTTCTAACTTTCATATATTTGTCGATATTGAATTACCGCAACAACAAATCTGATCAAAAGACTAGTTACACCATTTCAGAAATAAACAGTTCTTTAAATTATATGTTTACAATTTTGCTGCAGCAATAATTTTGAATGTTTTATTTACATTGTCTTTAGCTAATTTTGTTATTCGTGTTGTTTTACATGTCTTGCTTGTCTGATATTTAGGCTAACAATACATATAATGCCTATAATGCCAAGTATGTCTTTTATCTTTTCATTCTTAAAATAATTACTAATAATGGGATATAATAATTGCATATTTCAATAATTCTTTTAGAAAAAAATATTGAAGTTTCCATTTTTCCTAATAGATAAATTCATGCTCAACCAATGATAGTAATTAAGCAATAAAATAATGCTAAATCAATGTTGAATTAGTAATACAATGCGATCTCAATAATCCGGACCTTCATAAAGCCGGATTCTTCGATAAACCGGCGACAAGAATTTCAATTGCATTTTGTACTTTATAATCAGGATTTTAGAATTTGACAGTACTCGGTAATCCGGGCATGCTTTAGCAAAACTGAAATAGATCGTTGAAATTCCCCAACTTTGCTAAATTCGGCATCTAATCTAAATCTGACATTTGGGAGTTCACATAAGCAACGTGTGCCGTCTGAGAATTAATAATTGCTTAGATGTTGGTCGTTACATAGTACATATATTCACATTTTTTATACATACACATAATAAAATGTCTTCTAAAACGTGACACAAAACAAATATCCAGTATAATAGAAAGACTACAAGTCATCTGCCAATGCATGAAAAACTACATCAATTTTTTTAGACTGGTTTCATTGTTCATTTATCCGTCAATTTGCCTGTTAATCATTGATAACGCCTATAGCCATGGAACTATAGAAAGCTGACTTGAGAGAATGGACAGTTTACATTATTTCTTCCACCAAAGTGTAAAGCATGTTTATCAAAATCAAAATGGCATCAGACTGACAAAATTATCTTATCGCAAAAGCCTTTTAGCCACCTCCGAAGTCGTGCAAAAGTGCTCAAAAGTATGGTTCATGTGGCAAACAATGACCCAAACATTGAATAAATGTTGAAGATCTAATTCCTCTGAGTAAATTGCGGCGCAATCTGCTTTCCTTGTATGAAGAGGTAACAGATGTTCAGATATGTTCAATGTTCTCACTGAGCAAAATCTCACGCACGTCAAAGTACGGAATTTGCTTGAAATGATTAAGATTTGTTACCAATGGAATCAATCAATCAATACTACAGACGAACATCATGATTGTAGTGACACTGTTAAATAATGCAAACCAGATTATTAAGAATGACGAGGCAGTTCTTGTACTACAAATAGTAAAAGAAACGACTTTAGTAATGAACCAGAAAAGGATCAAGCAAGGAAAAATTACAAATTACTTCACAAAATAATATAAAGTTTTATAAGTACGCGTCTGTTTTACATTATTTTTGTTTATGTACTTTTGTCTAGTTGTTTTGCATTAAATGTTTCACTTCTGAATAAAAAATAATAATAATCCGAATGTTTTACTTATCCGAATAATCGCGATTAATTGGTCAGGATTATCGAAGTTGCACTGTTTCTAAGATCTACTTTTAAGTTCCCCTTCCTATCTCGAAGTTATTACTTTATATTCTGTTTTTACAATCCATGCCTGGTAAATAAAAGCCAAATTTTGTGACGATTCGAATCTTGCAGAACTGTAGATTGTTAAATGGATAATTTGACCTTCATTACATATTTTTGCGATATGTAGTAATTGATATATTTATAAAGCGAAACTTTATACATAAACTTGTAAAAGAGAAGATACCTTTCAAAATTTATAAAAGATATATGTTAATATTACTAAACAATGTAACAAAAAAAGTACAATAAAATAATTTTTCCACGTCGGTGTTCATATATGTAATATAAAAATAAACTAATTACGGCAATAGCAAACATAATTTGATATTAAAAAGTCTTCACGTGACTAGTTAAGAACTAAAGAAAAGAGTGATACCGTTTTAAAATAATTCCATGGTTCCAGTAAAGTATTTTGAATTGAGTATTCAACTTCAATTCCTTTGTACAATCTTTATTATTGATATGATTTACGAAAAGACCTATTCTAGGATAAAAACAGATTCTATTTTAAAACTATGATTTATATTTACATTATTTATCTTATGTAATGAGTTAGATCTATAATTATCAGAGAATTATTTATAAGTATAAATAATTGTGCTTATATATGTAATGCATTGTATCATTTGAATGGAATTTTATAAAACATGATATAATTACTGACAAAATCGAAAATACACTTTGAAATATCAAATATTTTTTCTTCATTCTAACATATTTACGTATAGTTTTCATTAGAAATAAAGTGACTGTAAAATAAAAGATAATTTTCTAATACACAATAATAATTAAACTTTCGCCTTCTTAATCATAATAACTGAAATAAAAGTTGACACATTTCCAGGAATTGAATGATGCTTGTATTGCAACGTTCCATAATGCTGTTTGAATATTTATATTAATATCTCCATTATAATTAAAATTTATTTTTGATGATTATGCCATTTAAGAGTGGAGGAATATTGCTGGATTTAAAAAGGTACGCGACGAAACAAATATATGAGGGTGGATATGTTGTTAAGATATGGTAAGGAGGGCTCAAAAACGACAGGTGATTTTCCCATATACAAAAAGTAAATACATTTCAATCTAATTCTAGCTTAACACAAAATACTATAAGATGTGTAAAGAAATGTACAAATAAGCATGAAAAATCTCAAGAAAAAAAATTGTAAGATTACAAAAATATTAAATGTTTATATCGAGTGTTAATTCCCGAATAAGGATTTATTTTAATTCTTTCTTTCTAATAATACTCGCCTTGTTTAAGAGAAAATTGGTGCACTTTCGTTATCGTTTTGTGACAATGGATAAAACATGGATTTCATATATCGTTTACCATCGAGACCGCAAAAAATTGCGACAACCGTTAGGTGCCAAAATGTTATAACGCTAACGCAGTTATGATATAATTGTGCGAATTCCGTAACAACGAACAAGAATTACTCAAAAAATATATAACTATGCTTAAATACAGCTGGAATAATATAAGTAAAATTGGTACATCCCTTGTATTAAATGATGGACGGCAATATTTCACGGAAGGAAAACAGTAATAATGAATTGAACGGTAAAATCTTCGATAGAAAGCAATCTTTCTAAAACAAAGTAAATAACATATTAATATATTAAATTAATAAAATCCTATGTTGGTATAACACTTCGAACTAAACGGAAACTATAGCTGATAAAGTTATTCATTGAATATTCTCAAAAGAAATGCTATAAAATTCCACACAATAAGACCCTAATTTATCAATAGTTTGCTGTACTTCGGTTCACCATTCTATAAGTTGTTTCACACATACAGGGTTAGTTAAAAGTATGGAGACGGCGATTTATTGTCGTTAATATTCATTTTAGAGAATTATGTTCAATATAAAAGTTTGTTAGGATATTTTGATCTACATTTGAGAATATTTGAATTTTTTTTTCTTCAATTGTTTTTTAGTTACGCCTGTCCGCGCAGTTTTTTTAAATGGGAACTAGTAAATTTTACTCTATCATTCGATAGAGAATTTTTTTCTCTTTACAATAATATTTTTGTTTTTTTTAAATTCATTTTAATAACTTTTTTATAAGAAAAGGCCGGTTCAAGTGTTTCACAGATGTTCGGTACATCGCAGATAGACAGAAGCGATGCGATAAACAAACTTGAGCGACATAATTTTATCAGTGGTTATTGTGTACGTCAAATCTTTGACAGAAATAATTCATTTGTGCAATTTGTTGCTGTTAATATTAACAATGGCGAGTTTAAGTGAACATGAACGAATTGAAATACTTATGATGTTGGGTTATGGAGATAGACGCAGAAGTTTACAAGACGTTTGTAATTTATTTAATGATACGCATCCAAATAGAAATCCAATTTCTAAATCCGTTGTTGGTAAAACTTTAAGACGCTTTGAACAAACTGGTAGCGTTAAAGATTTGCCAAGGAGTGGTAGACCTAGAACAGCAAAAAGCGATGATAACAAACTGGATATTTTATTGGCTGTATCTGAAGATCCTCATTTATCAACCAATCAATTAGCGGCCAATTTCAATATTTCGCAGTCATCGATCGTGTCATTTTTAAAAAGTGAAAAGTATAAACCTTATAAGGTACACCTTGTACACAAGTTAACGGAAGATGATTTTGATAGGAGATTACAATTTTCTGAAGAAATGTTAAATATTTGCAATAATAATGAAAATTTTGTCAACAATATTCTTTTCTCTGACGAAGCTACTTTTTGCCTTACCGATGAAGTAAACAGACATAACTGCAGATACTGGTCATCGGAAAATCCCTCTTGGTTTTTGGAGCACCATACGCAGTACCCCCAAAAGGTTAATGTTTGGGTTGGCATTCTTGGCGGTCATATTATCGGTCCCTTTTTCATCAATGGCAATTTAACTTCGGGTCTGTATTTGCAGTTATTGCAAAATGAAATAATACCTGCTTGTGCTACGCTCTATCCACATGAAAACAATGAACACCTGCCCAATGACAGTATCTGGTTCCAGCAAGATGGCGCCCCACCACATTATGGTGTAAATGTTCGTCAATATCTGGACAACGTTTTTCCGCACAGATGGATTGGAAGACGAGGAACCATTGAATGGCCAGCCCGTTCGCCAGATTTAAGTCCTTTAGATTTTTTTCTTTGGGGATACGTAAAAAAGAAAGTTTACGAAGATAAGCCCGATAACGTCAAAGATTTACAGAACGATACAAGAAATTCCCCGAGATTTTTTACAGAACTCTGTTCGGGGTTTTGTAAATCGATTGGGTCATTGTCAAATTACTAATGGACGACAATTTGAACACTTACTTTAATTTACTTTGTTATTAATTTGTTTAATTTTTCTTGTAAAAGTTATTAAAATGAATTTAAAAAAAATAAAAATATTATTGTAAAGAGAAAAAAATTCTCTATCGAATGGTAGAGTAAAATTCACTAGTTCCCATTTAAAAAAACTGCGCGGACAGGCGTAACTAAAAAACAATTGAAGAAAAAAAAATTTCAAATATTCTCAAATGTAGATCAAAATATCCTAACAAACTTTTATATTGAACATAATTCTCTAAAATGAATATTAACGACAATAAATCGCCGTCTCCATACTTTTAACTAACCCTGTATATGGCGCAATTTTCGCAAACATATAATCAAATGTCATAAGCTTGTTTGATCATCTAATTGCGATTGACGTTGTAGACAATTATTGTAAAAAGTACAAGAATCTTATACACAAAGTCTTGTATACGGTCGAGCAGTGTCTACTTATGTCATTTGATTTGATAAAACAGTTTTGTACTTTATCGACTACATTCTTCATATCATTATTGCCAATATAAAGCAAAGCAATCAGTTTGCACGACATACAATTGAGATTACAGAATAATTGATAATATACTTTTAGATTCTACTTGTAGTAAAACTCTCATTCAAAGGAAACATATCAAATCTATTAAATTTTCAGCCATATATTCATCAAAAAAGAATTTTACAATAAATACTTCAAAACTGCAACTGTTAATGGATCGTTGAAAATTACAGCAAAACGAAATAGTAGTTTTGTCAGGTATGATCACTACCTCGATGCGTTACCGAATAATAATGTTCGTGATATACTTGTAGCAGTATAATCAGCCAGTTTCAATTTTGAGGGAGTATATTAAACAAGGTGTTGAATATTTCCACAAAATGAGTTAGTCCTACTTATTTGAGTTGTAACAGTCAAATTCTAATGCAAAATATTTCAGAAATGGAGGAATATTTGATATCAATAAGAGGCTTTGGTCAATTTTATTAATAACTATATGCATATGAATTTTTAAATATTCTAGTCCAATACAGGAGTTTTGTACAATTGTGCGGTAGTGATAGATGATGAACCAATAAACAGATATTTACTTCATACAACAACCGCGACCTGAACTTCTAAATATTATCATAAAGTAAAAGACTTGTTCCCTAAATATGTACATTATTTTATGAATAATTGTTTTGAGCCGTCTATAAATTTATTGTACAACATATTATGCAAATTGTAAGCTATATACGAACCAGCATAAAATACCGGATGCCCATGTAAACAAACGAAGTCCATTTTTGAAATCAAATAATGTGGATAGCAAAAAAAATTTAATAAAAAAAATGTACAAAATCATGAGTTGTACAATTTAAAAATATTTTCATTTTTACAGTATGTTTGACAACGACAAACCAATATAAACAAGCATTTTTTAAATGGAAGGCCATGTGCATTGTATTACATTTTATGATAGACCTTTAAAACTTGACGAAATTAATATGAATTTGTATAGTCGATTTTCAACTGTTTCTAATATGTCGTGATTTTTTTGTCAAAAATTGTACAACTTTTGAAAAATTGCTAGGAAATAACGATTAGTGATAAAGGACCTATTATGTAAAGTAAAAATTCTAAAAAAAATAATTGGTAAGTATTCCTTTTATATGTATTTACATGATACAAAAGTATTAAACATTTATTATTGGAAAATAGCATCTATCTTGCGTCTGCGGTCATTGATGTAAAAGTTATAGAATTGCATATCTGGATAAACCTGATTATGTCATTACTGGCTGGTAATAATTACCAGTTACTAATCAGCATTTACGTTATACAACATTATAATATAACTGATATTAAATTTTTATTGACCTTTAATTCATATATGTAAATATATATTAATTTTATTAGACGATTTTTAGGTCGTTATACAAGTTTTAAATAATTTTAAAACTCGCTAATTTGCAGTGTTTGAAAATTATAATTTTCTAATTTTACCACTGACTATTAATTAATTAGGTATTTTTTTTTTAATTACCGACACGGCTGAGATTCGAACTCAGACATACCGATTACTAGCCGGTTGCTCTACCAACTGAGCTACCGTCGGTGTCTGACTTCGAATTTCTAAATCGTACTGATATATGTATATCAAGTAACAGATGGAAATGAGAATGTATATATTAAGCACTGAACGTCCATGTGCTGTATATATGTGATATTAATTAATAGTCAGTGGTAAAATTAGAAAATTATAATTTTCAAACACTGCAAATTAGCGAGTTTTAAAATTATTTAAAACTTGTATAACGACCTAAAAATCGTCCAATAAAATTAATATATATTTACATATTATAATATAACTATTTATAACATATAAATCCTGCCAATGTATCCCTGACTGTCTATGCCTACTTATTATTTTAAAAATATAAGTTGGCATGACTTCTATCACAAATATCATACCCAAAATTAGTCCAGGAACGTTACATATGATAATTTCTATTCATAAATAAATAATTTTTATAAGTTATGGCAGCTCATATTTGAAACCAGTTATAATCAGGTTTATCAAAATATGACATCTCTAATTACATCGTCCATCGACCTCTCTTGTGTCGATGGGGTCATATTTTGATAAACCTGATTATAACTGGTATTTTTAAATAGTAAATTTTTAGTACTTCTCACTTGCATGTAAATATGCAGTGTGCCATTTAATTTTTTTAGATATTTTAAGTTCGGTGAATGATATTTTATTCTAATGAACATGGATTAAAATGTCGAAACAAATTTAAATTCAAGTCGTGGAATGGTGTTTTTACTAATTGAGTTCATAATTTCTTTTTTCGTCATTAGTCGCTATTTTATAGAAATGTTTTGCGAGTTATACAATTTAGGACGAAAAATCACCATTTCCTAAAATCAGTTAATACAACTTCATGATTATTTAATCAAGGCTTATACATTCATCACTATTGTAAGAAAATATATGTTTATGTTGGTTCATCTTTCTCTAACACTGTATAAATAAAAATAGTTTTAAATTGCACAGAATATAATAATCTATAAATTTTGTCTTAATTTTTCTTCATTATCTACTTTGTTAAATACCAGTAATAGAACTTGTCACTTCACTGGGACACCCAGTATATATACTAAATGGAGCTCTGGTGATCTTACGCCCGGTATTATCAACTTATATTAAAAGGAGTTTTAGTTAAATGACCTTTAAACTAAATGCCCTTTTAAATTGGAGTTGTGTATTATGAAACACATTCAACCAGCATTTAACTAAATGTGATATTTTGATATGTTGGTAATGGTATTAGTACAAGTAATTCAAATTTAGCACATATGAACTCTCTGAAGTTGTCAGCACTAAACACGTTGTGTATTAATTGTGTCATTATTGGTTTCTTGTAGAATCATATTTAATATGTAGCCTAAAATTTCGTTCACACCTTCTTTCGTAAAACGAAATCTTTCAAAAAATTCATCATCAGTTAATATATTAAATGGTTGTGGTCTTGCTTTAAATATTTTTGGTCGTCTTCTTCTACGAACTATTTCTATTAATTCTTCATCTGATGAAGTAGTAAAGTCACTTGACGAAGAATCCATTTCAAATTCCTTATATAAATTATTTATTTTTACAAAAGACGAAAGACAGTCTCTGACAGTATCTAAACAACTACCTAAACTTGTATTTTTGTTTTGGAATAATTTTGCAAGCGATATTACAGGTTATGTAGAAGTATCTATGTAAATACGCATGCGTTAAATCCCCTTTTAGCAGTTAAGTGGTGAAATCCGAGCATTTAGTTTAAATGCCCTTTTACTGTTAAATGTCCTTTTAAATATGTTCATAATACGCTGCGGTGACATTTAAATGCCACTTAACTTAAATGTCCTTTTAAATACGTTGATAATACCGGGCGTTAGAGTTCAATTAAGAAAACTTAAAATTAAAAATCTTCATATATAATATATACAGTGTGCTTACCGACGACCTGCGTATAGGGCTTACTGTGAGATAAAACGACGACACCGAGAGTTTGTATGAGTTAGTACGAAAAAGCAATATACAAACTGCTCCTTGGTCGAGTGTAGTGTTGGAAAAGAGGGGATCGAGTAGATTTACGCTGAGGCTAGAACGAGCTAGGCTGACTCTCCGTTTAAGCAGGGCAACGAGGATAGATAGCGCAGCTGTAATGCAGTTTGTATATTGCTTTCTCGTACTAACTCATACAAACTCTCGGTGTCGTCGTTTTATCTTACAGCACGGATGTATAATAGAGAAGGTGAGCCCAGACTATATCTTTTCATGATAGACGAACGAGTCTCGAGTGTGGTCATTGTGCGAGAGAGAAGTAGCGACAAAGATGGAAATGGCGCTGCGTGGATGTCATAGTTAGCCCAGTCAAATTAGAATTTAAAGTTACATTAATTCCGTACAGCAACTTTTTTGTTTTTGCAACCGTTAGGGGGTCCCTCTGGTAGTCTAAATCTCGATTTTCGACCGCCTAGAGGGTGTGCGTTAGCCGCCATTTTGATTTTTACAAAAATGGGTTTTTGGCAAATAACTCGGTTATTTTTGACTTTAGCTGAAGAATGCAAGGGACAAAAGTTGTAGAAAATCAAGTTCTCTACAATTTTGATGATATATTTTTTTTGTAAGATCGATATTTTTCGAGTTATTAACAAAAAAGACATTCTTCTGAAAATGTCGCTGTATTTTGTTTATTTTCAACTTTAGAGCAAATATGATCATAAACAAAGTTGTCGAGAATTTAATTCTCTGTAATTTTGTAGAGAATTTAATTCTCTGTAATTTTTATAAGTATGATTTTTTTGTAGAAACAATATTTAAAGTCCTACGCCCAATCCAAAACAAAGCTATACAGTCTCTGAAGAATCATAAATTTTGTTGCTCTTCAACCGCTAGGTTTTTCAAAAAATATCAAAATTACAGAAAATTAAATTCTCTACAATTTTGTTTATGACCATATTTGCTCTAAAGTTGAAAATAAACAAAATACAGCGACATTTTCAGAAGAATGTCTTTTTGTTAATAACTCGAAAAATATCGATCTTACAAAAAATATATATATCATCAAAATTGTAGAGAATTTGATTTTCTACAACTTTTGTCCCTTTCATTCTTCAGCTAAAGTAAAAAATAACCGAGTTATTTGCCAAAAACCCATTTTCGTAAAAATCAAAATGGCGGCTAACGCACACCCTCTAGGCGGTCGAAAATCGAGATTTAGACTACCAGAGGGACCCCCTAACGATTGCAAAAAAAATGCTGTGCGGAATATGTAATATGTATCCATACTGAATTAATTCCGTCGTACATATGTAGTTCCGACGAAACGCCTTTTTTGTCCTTGTCTAACCGAGACGACCACACTCGCGGCCGCCTGAACTGCAGTTGTCGGTCCACCTTCTCTATTATACATCCGTGTCTTACAGTAAGCCCTATACGCAGGTCGCCTGCAAGCACATGGTATATTGATGGTTTTACTAAAATAATATTTATACAGAAAGAATTAAGGAATATAATCTTGTTTACATATGTACATAAATATAAAACAAAGCTTAAAAGCATGTACAGGAGTTACTTTACAAAATAATAAAATCAAAGGAAAAGGATAAATTGATGTATGTTTTATCATTCTTGCATTCATTGTGAACACGAAATATGTGAAATTGTACATCATCACCTCAACTTGTTTAGAAAATTTGGCTTCCTTTAATGATATAAAACAATAATAAATATATGTATTAAGTTTTTCATGGTGAATATTTAGAATGTTCTTGAATCATAATGTTGAAGTTGTTCAAGAAGACAATTATGGTGAAAAAACAATTTTCAAATTGAGATGTATTTATTAAAATTGCAATTTATAATCAAGATATTAGGATGCATCAAAAACAAAATGCTACTAATATATGCAGGAGTAATACAATTACATAATTGTCATGTATAAATGATCCTTGAAAAACGTTAATAATTCTTCTGGTATTATTATTCTATTTTAAGACCCTAGCTTTTCGTAAACCATACCAAAAGTAATCAAGCTACAATGCTCAGAGCTACAGAATTCACTTTTCTATTAAAACCCTATCAGACACATTCATTGTATGCCATCAAAATACTTTTGCTATTCAAAATTGCACTTCTACATTAACTTGATTTACATCCGTTATTTTCTTCTTGAATGTGAACTTTTAATTGGGAGATACAATTTATATCTAAAATAGGAGTTGTTTATGTATATACAAATACATATAAACGAACCCTTATGATACAGAACTAATTGCATTGTGTGGAGCTCCCATTTGAGTGAGAACTTTATCTAACCATTGTAGAGGGCCGTGCAAATGTACCTCTATCCAACACGGTGTACTTGTCACATCTTGTCTATGATATTCAGCACCCCAGCCTTTGACAAAACTCATCCTAATGGTGCACATTTTTGTCAGTTCATACACTGCTTCAAAACCATGATTCACACATTGAGAGAGTAACTGCGCGAATTCCGCGTTATTAAAAATTCTCAACGAACAACCAGCTGGAATTTTACATACAGTGGATGGATGAAAGCCATGGTGGTGATTGCAATTGCGTGATTGAACGAAAATTGCCGAATCAGATAAGCACTCTGCATAAACTTCACCATTAACATAATATAAATGGACACCTTTACCTATATGCCGACGAGTATTTTCTATTGTAGAATTTCTATTCACATTACTTAGTTGCCCGAGACAAAAACGATCGCTGTTATTACTTGGATTCGTAAAGCCATCAACAATGACGGATGTGGAATGACAGTGAAATACCTCACCAACACGACAATTTAATTCATAATATGCTATGGACGCCCAATATGGTTGCTCCTGATAAGCGACTGGTTGTACATCAATATCTGGTGAGGTGTTATTATTAGTCGGATTACTTTCATCTGTTGGGCTATAGGCAGGTGGTGGAGTTTCGGCTAAATTAGCATATGGTGATTGAGGATTTGAATTTACACTTCCAGGACTTGAAACACTTGATAAAGGTGAGGCTGGACTTAAGTGATTCGAATTAAATGCATTAGAAGTATATCTTATATTGTGTGGCATGTTTGGTTCAACAAGTTGTTGAAACGGTAATAAAGAATGTCCAGGCACAAAGTCATTATGTCTTGGTACAAGAACAGGTGGTAAAACAGGGCTTTCTACCCGTTTATAATGATAAGGATTAATACACACCTCTTTTTGTTTTGCAGAAAATGGAAATTGGCAATGTTCTAAGGGCTTTAATTCATGATGACTTTGTAAGTCAGGCCACCTCCAAACTCTACAATAAATTACATGTGGCAATCCTTTCCTATGTGAAACTTGTAAACGTCCATCCAAACTTCGTGGTATAGTCACACACTTACTTGGTTGTCCTGGGCATGACAAAGCACGTTCTAATTCTTCAATTGCACCTTTTCGCTTTTTTAATTTCTTCACTAAACTGTCTACAGCTTTCGAAGCCCACTGCTCCTCTTCATCTCCCTGCTTCCATCCGAGTAGCTTTTTTACAGCCGGACTGGTAAATGAAAACAAACTATTCAATGTAGATATTGGTCCGCTACTTGAAGATTCTGCTTCATCAGTCTCCATCTTCAAACCTACAATTCAAACACATCACATTATTCTTTTTCTTTTGCCATAGGTACATACACAGAACACAGAATAAATGACTCACAAAAGGGAAATTATGAGTCACACACTTATTGATGTTTTCAGTATACAACTATTCATTCATAACACCATAACATAACAAAGCCAATGACCGACGTAATCGTAACGGCAACTGCTACTAGACAATTTATGTTATAATCAGGTTTCGCTGAAGTGCAGTGCATTTTTCAATATCGTAAATAGGAAATATAAAATCAGCAAACAAACACAATTCTAATGCTGAATATTCTACGTACCACTCAATTTACGCCACATGCTGATTAAACTAAAAGTGCTTACCTTGAACTGGTGATAAATATTTACTTAAATAACAGCTGGAGCGATTTTGTTAAATAAAAATAAACACCAATTGCAAAAACGGCTTGCAAATAGGCGACTTCAGACGCCAGGTAGTAACGGCATTCGTCGCATGAGAGCGCTACTGTTAATCATCACTAGAATTGGTGGGCTTTTTAAAACTGACATCACACATGCTTAACGAGTTCCATTGTTCAAAATGAGCTAACATTTGTCAATAATTAAACAGACGGTAACCTATTTATATCATTTTCTTCCATTTTAATATTCAAAATGTGTTCAATGTTTATATAAAAATATTTCTGTATGTAATTACTATTTTATTATACCTGAATTTATAGGTAACAAAAATGTATACACCTAACATTAAAGAAAGCTTAATCAAAACCCACAGGCGAAATTTTGAAATACAATCATTATGAATCTATCGGTTTCCTTTTCTCTGTATATTTCCTAAATTGCCCTTTTTGTGATGAGCGTTGCAAAACTTCAAATATCTATTTTAACTTGGCGAAATTTTGTTTCATTTAAAATTGTTTAGATGAATCTCATGTTTCCTCCTCCTCCTAGACAACATATTAATTAAATTAAATTAAAATGTGTATTAAAATAAATTGAATGAACATTAATAAATATTTTTTTATTTAATTGATTGACGACGGAGATACGTGTTGAAACTCCATAATTTACAAGTAAAAAAACTGAAATAAATTCAAATTGAGTTCAAAACAGTTACTACAATTGTTTCGCTCTACTACAGCTTCATCAGGTGATGAATATTATAATACAAAATATATGTAAAAAGGTTCACACTGATGCAATTAGTTGCAGCAATTCCAGTTTTATGAAAAGTTGCACGAAAATTGGCGTTCACGCTATGTAATTAGTTCCAGCAATTTATCGCATGTGAAAAGTTGCACGTATAGAGCGTGTTCTATTTTCTGAAAAAGTTGCATGTGATTTTTTAGTAACTTTTACGCTGCCAACATGTCTTATGAAATGTACCAAAGTACATGTATTATTTTTCATATACATTGAAAGTAATGATGACATATTATTTCATGTTGGTAGTACCACAAAAATAAATTGCATTTGTGAAAAATTGCTTTCATTCAGCAGACACAACAGTTACGCAACTGTTCAGTGATCATGTCCAGTAGACGAGCGCTCACTCTGAACATGTTCAAGAGCGGCCGCCATTTTTTTGAGCGGAAAAATTCTACGCTCACTTAGTGAGCGTATTCTGTACGCATGCGCCATTGATGCATTCCAAGACCAACCTAATACATAATTTTGAAGAACGTTACTAGAAAAGTAAGATACAGCAAATTAAAGGTATTGTGCAGAAATAAATGTATTAAAATATTGGAGTTCACCCAGTATTTTATTCGGGGTTGGAAAAACCAACCCTTCCACTAAAAACTACGCCAAAACTGAATGCAGAAAAACAATTTATTATTATTGCTTATTCGGTTTAATTTGTATAATTTTAACATATGGCAGCAATGAAAAGTACCAGATGACAGACGATCACATAAAGGTGAGCGGTCCTGTCCAGCGAACACACAACTGTTGTGAAGTGAACGGTTGGAGCGGGATCGGTTCCCGATCCGTCTGCTGAATGAAAGCTTTTACGTTACGTTACTGAACGTGACCGCAATTGCGTTAGAAAATGTTTCATTTAAGGCTGCGTTTGATAACGTTTTGGCGGGAGAGAAATGTACCCGAAAAATACCATTTTTATTTCCATTTTTTCAGGCGTATGATATCAAAACATGTAAATTTTATGCATTAAACATGAAGATAAAGGTTAAACGAAGTGAACGGTCGAATTCTTTTTTAAATTAAGTTAATATATAAGCCGTAAATAAAATGGGAAGTTAGTGGTTTTGCAAGTACTAGAAAAAATGGCTACATTTAAAAATTACACGGTAAATTTATGTGTAATATAGCAAGTACACTCGGTATGTATATTTGGAAGGTAAAAATAGTAACAGTAGCTAAATACATGTGTAATCTTTTAAGTGATCCATGAAATAAAATTTGTTTACATTTTTGGTGGGTTTTTACATACATTACAGATATCTGTTACATTTACGTCGCCTAACAGTGTAGCACATATAATACAGATGGCGTTATTATCTTGCAATTATTTAGAGGTTAGTTGTGTGTTATGCGATACTTTAATTATTCATTATAATTTAAAATTATAATTAACAACAATTTTTGCGGTTACTAATTATAAAATTTAATATGTTACGAGTTATTTGAAAGTACGTAATAGACAATCAACAGTTGGCATCACTGGTTGGCACCACAAAACCAAAAGTAACTACATAGTTTAATTTGCGAGTTTAATGAAATTGCAATATTTTAAAATATGGAGTTTTCTGTTATCCTTAATTGAAAGATGCCTATGCTTTTACTAATACTAATACTGGGAGTATTGAGCCGCGACGTGTCAAGTTAAGAGTGTTATTGTTTTGTCAGTAGCGATGACCTGCAAAAAGTGTACAAAAGAAGTGAAAACTTGTGTAACATGTAGTGATTGTAGAAATATATTCCATCCAAGTTGTCTACTAAAAGTATCTGGCATTTACGTGGACGAAAGAAGAAAAGTACATTGCTGCAGCAATATAACCTATAAAATGGAGGAACTAGAAAACAAAAACAAGGAAATAACTTTAATGGAAAAGGGAATGGAGGAATTAAAGGCAAAATATGAGAGCATTGAGAAGGAAGAACTAGTAAGTGAATCAGAAGAAAAAATAAAAAAGCCGATAGCCTGTTATAAATGTAAGGAAAAGGAGGTAGAAATAGAAGCACTGAAGAATAGAATACATGCAGCAAATTGTAAGCTGCTGGAAAGAACAATATTACAGTATAGTCAAACAGAAAGTAAAAGCGACGGTGAAGAATACGATAAACACACTTTTGAAACAATGGAAACAATAAACCAAGAGGTGAGGCTTGATAAGTTGGAAGAACATATCAGGCAAATGGAAGATAGGTATGATAGGGTATTGGAAGAAATACAAGAAAAAACTTGCAATTGGAAATTATATAACGATGACGGTCTGCATGCGGGTATACAACAGGATAAAAGAATAGAAAATAAAAACAATAACAAATATACAACACACAACAAGGAGTACACAGAGACATCTGGTAAAGAGATCCAAGATTTAAACATAATAGATGATACAAGAGATGCTAGAGAAACACAAATAGTACAGAAAACTGTAAATATGAAGTGTACATCAAGAAATTCTAACTCTGCGGGTACAACAGATGGCGTTATTGACATGGACGCAATAGACAAACAACCCGAGAATCAAAATAAATCGAAAGACGACAGTATCAGTTTACATAAAAGAAAAGCAAACAAAAACTCTCAAAGAAAAACTATTGGTAATATTAATGAAAACGTAGCGTTTCGAAAAACGGAGAGGAAATGGATATATGCAGACAGATTTAGAGTAAATTATACGGACAATGAACTCGTGGAATTTTTAAGCAATAAATTTAATACAAACGATATAATAATTGAAACATTTACAAAGATAGATTACACAACTAAAGAGAACTATAGAGCCTTTAAAATAGGATTTCCGGGCATACTGGAAGACGACAAAATCTTTGAAGCCACAAACTGGCCAAACAACATCTGCGTGCGGTTTTTTCGGGGGTTTGTCAGAAAAAATTATCACTACCGGAGCGCGAGAAATAATAACACGAGACGCACAAAAACTTATCACGGAAGAAGATTTTAGAAAAAACTTAAATATAACAGAAACAGCAACATTAAATATACTTAACTACAATATACAGGGCTTGCTAAAAAAGATAGACGCATTGGAAATAGAGTTACTAACTAACAAGGTAAACGTAGCGTGCTTAACGGAACACTTTCTGAATAAAGAAAGACTGGAGAATGTAAAAATAAAAAACTTTAATATAATAAGCTGTTTCTGTAGAACTAATAATAAGCATGGAGGTTCCTTAATTATGACAAATTTAAGAGATAAAGTGGTAGAAAGACAGGATATAGTGGGATTATCTATGGAAAAGGAAATTGAAATATCAGCAGTTGAATTTACAACCTCCAAACTAATAATTATTGCATTGTATAGGCCCCCAACGGGAAGGATGAATATATTTACACAAAAAATCAATGAATTGGTCTTCCTATTAAATATGGAAAAGATACGAAAAGAAGTTTTTATAGCGGGTGATTTCAATGTTAACTTTATCATAAACACCACAACGATAGAGGACTTACGTAATCTACTTAACACTTATTGTTTAGAGCAGATCTTTGAAGAGCCGTCCAGAATAACGAATACGAGTTGTACTCTCATAGAAAATGTTTTCACAAATGTTGAAGCTCAAAATCTAGTCAAACAAACAATTAATCTCCATCTATCTGATCATATGGCACAGATTGTTCAATATAATGGTTCGACCACACCAAAAGAACCCACAACAACAGTAAAAGAAGTAAGAATTATGAACAAAAAAAATATTGTAGCATTCAAAGCACTTATTAGTGATGAAGTTCTCTTGATGGACGAAACATTGGACGCTGCCAGGATGTTCGAACAATTTCACGGGAGATTCGTTCATGCATTTGAGTACTGTTTTCCCGAAAAAAAGGTAAAAGCAAAAAAAGATACGCGAGTGAGTTGTGAGGTGAGCGATGAAGTCATTAAGTTGAAAAACACACTGGACGCGTGGGCGAGTGTAGCAAGAATAACTAAGAACCAAACTATCTACAAAATATATCGAGAGCTCAAGAACCAATATAGTAAAAAAATTACAGAACTAAAACAAAAAGCTAATACTGACTATTTAGAGAAAAGCGACAACAAAATAAAAGCGGTCTGGAAGTTGATCAATGCTGAGAGAAGGCCTACAAATGTAGAAAAGCCAGTAACTTCGTCATTATCCGCGGAGGACATGAATAAATATTTTTGTGGCATGGGTGAGGAAGTGGCTAATGGCATACAGCCAACACAAACGTACAGTGAGTTACTGTCTGCTCTGTCTTTAAACACAGCTGGCTCATTTTACTTTGCCCCGATAGCACCCGATGAAATAGAGATGATCATAAGGAGCCTTAAATCCAAGAATACAGTGGATGTGTATGGCATCTCGACAAATTTTCTTAAGGAAATTGTTAACGAACTGAGAACACCACTGACCATACTTTTCAACAAATGTATAGAAAATGGCCTATTTCCAACACCTTTAAAAGTGGGAAAAGTATTGCCTGTGTTCAAGAAGGGTGACAAGGGTGACTGTAGCAACTATCGCCCAATATGTATTCTACCAGCAATCTCCAAAATCTTTGAAAAAGCGATAGCATCGAGATTGGTAGGCTATTTGGAAGCAAAGGGATATTTATCTTCCGAGCAACATGGATATAGAAGGGGTCGTTCGACGACTACTGAAATAATGCAAATCACCGAATACATATATCAAGCATTTGACAATAACAACTACGCTGAAATCAACCTACTGGATCTAACCAAGGCGTTTGATACTGTGAGTCCTGATGTTTTATGCGAGAAGCTTATGTATTATGGAGTAAGGGGGGTACCTCTGGACCTACTGAAATCCTATATGGCAAATAGAATGCAACTAACGGAATGGAACAACAAACAATCACAGCTCAAGAGAATACACTTTGGAGTACCACAGGGTTCCATACTGGGCCCTCTGCTATTTATTATATATATCAATGATCTACCGACTAGTGTGGTTGGAGCAGAGCTGTGTCTTTACGCAGACGACACTTCCGTTGTGGTGCAGGGGAAAACCAATCAGGAAACTAAACTAAGATCGGAAAACGCAGTGCAAGTGGTGAGTGATTGGTTCACCGCCAACAAGTTAAAGTTAAACATAAATAAAACTCAAAACGTTGTCTTCAGTACCAGAAATACGAACCAAAATACTTCTGCAAGATTTCTGGGTGTCACTATTGATTCGCATTTGAGATGGCATCAGCACATAGATGGTTTGGCTCGCACTTTGTCCTCAGCACTGTATGCCATCAAAAGATTAAAATATATTGCAACTCATGTGGCAGCAAGGCTGGCTTACTTCGCGAACTTTCATTCGCATTTGTGCTATGGGATACTATTCTGGGGAACATCTGCGGAGGCTCGGAGGATCTTTGTGATACAAAAAAAGGCCATCAGAATGCTGTCTGGCTTGAAGGTGAATGAAACATGTAGAACACGATTTAGGGAGGAAGGAATATTGACATTAACATCGATCTACATACTTTCAGCAGTGGTGTATGTACACAACAACAAGGAGGCCTTTACCACGAATGGGTACAATCATGGGTATTCAACCCGTGAGAGGGACTGGCTGAGGATCCCACATCATAGGGTGTGTTCCTCGCAGCAATCCATCTTTTACTGGGGGTCGAAATTATACAATAACCTGCCGCCGAGCTTTAAGGGCCTCCCAATCAGCTTGTTTAAGAGAAAAGTGAAGAACCACTTGATTAATGGAGAATACTACACAATAGAAGAATTCCTTAGACACTAGTCATTCCTCTTCTATACACAAATGATCTTATTTGATTTATTATTTGATTTTATTATTTTGTGTTTTTTTTTCTGTCTTCTTTGTTATTTGTTAAGAGTGTTGTTAGTATTAGTATTATGTCATTAGTAAACAATTGTAATGCATTACAAGTTTGACAATATTGACAATTTTATGTAACAGAGGTCTTACAAATATATAGTCTATTATTATTATTATTATTATAATGAGATGAATTATGTAAATCAATTAAACTGGGACTGTTTACGCCGACAAAAGCCTAATAGCTGTTTTATATTTACGAAGTTCGCAAAGAAACTGTCGGCTAAGAACGTTTTACATTTTTCTTCAAAATTTGTTAATGTTGTTGCTAATTACTTAAAATGTAAATATAGGTACATTTTATTTGTTAGCAGTTTTCAGAACTTTGAAATCGTTTATTTTTTAAATAGAAACTGCACACCATGTCTATAGTATTTTTTACATATTCATCAAATTTTATAGTTCAAACTATATAGCAAATTAAAAAATTCCAATGCGCAACGTTTCAAAAATATCGATATTAGAATCGAATAATGTATCAAAAATTCAAAATCGATTTTAAACAAATATTGAATGAAGAATATCGATATACCTTGATATCGACATTTTTATCATGTTTATATTAAAAGTTCTTTGCTGTGGCTTTTCAAGCCATTTAGTAACAAATAAAATCTTTAACTTAAAATATATATTTACTCAAAAAACAAAAAAAAAATCCAATAAAAAGACAAACAAAATATAAATTTGTATCTATAACGTATAAGAAATCCAAAACTTAAATATATCATTCTAGTTGTATAAAACACATATATAAATACAAGTAAAAAATAAACATCTTAAAATATATCTTCTTTACAATTTTGAGGAAATAGTAATTGTGATAAAGATAACAAACACCCCATGAAGGCGATTCGGCGAACTATACGAGATGTCAAGTCTATGAAATGCAATATTCCGCGGCCGCTTCCGGATTATGATTTCTACGAAACAGCAAACATCGCAGTAGGCATTTTTCAAATTTCCAACTTCTTTCTTAAAAATATATTCTATTGTATTCTGTATAATATGAACAGTTTCTTTTGTATATTAATGTAAAATAAATGTGTAAAATGTCAAAGATTGTTTACCAGGATATAAGTAGAATGGCATTTTTGATTAAACGATCGATAACAGTCAATATTATTAAATAAAAAGATATCGATTTCAATCACGATTATCGAAAAGAAAACATCGATACTTTTTTACAAAACAATATATCGTGCGCATCCCTAGTTCAAATCACATATGCCTGCCCACTCTTTCTTCCGGAGGTCAGTTCGCCGGTTTTCTAGTTTCGATTAATAACAATAATCTTTATAATAGCCTCATTATTTATAATATATTAACATTAAAATAATACCTTTACCTTACTTAGTTTTGAAGATTTTTATTACAATTACTGTTCTTTTTATTTTTGGTGTTTGTAGAGTTAAATCTTTGTACATATTTAAAACTGTTTTTATCATCTTTATTGTAAAAATACTTGACGCTGTTTGGGTGGCGATTTTCACGGTTTGGTTAGAAGTGCCTTATCTAATATGTTCGTGACGTACTTAAACGTACAGATAGTGTATAATAACACAGTAAAATATAATAAGAGAATGTTCACAGCTTCACAAATTATGGCTAGGTTATGTTATAAAATATACAGATATCGCATACTTATAATTCCTTGTTAAATTTACTTACATAGGAACCAATACATTCTGTTAAAAATGGTACCGTTTTGGCGCGATATTTGAATTGAAAAGTTATAATATAAAGTAACAACGTACCTATGACCAAATTTGCCTTAAAATATGTATATAGAATTTCTCTTATTCGAACTTAGTAATCTCACAAAAAAAATCCATTCTGAAAACTTAATTTATAAATAAAAGAAACGTAATTTTAAATTTTTACAAATAAATGCAAATGAATGTTTAAAGTTCGCGCGTCTTTCTCCCTTCAGCATGAAAGTTGACAAGTATCGATTAGATTCATATGTATAAAATCGAATTGCAAAGAAAGTCTGCCAGACCAAATCTACGTTTGTAGGTAGAAATTCAATAAGCAGGTAAAATGACCTTGAAATGTTTTTAGATCTTCAGAATTAGTTTAGTTTGTTATAGTGGTTAGAATTAACATCGTGGCGCCATCCAATTATTACTAGTAGTACTTAAGAAACGCTAAAATCTTAGATACGAACCGAAATGGATTTGTCAACTTTGAAACGCACCCTTAACCCGGTAAAGTTACTGAACCTGTCAGGTTCTTTCTGATCGGGTCTAGGTCAATGCTATACATTTAATACATTTAACTGACCCGGTTAGACAATACGTGACCGGTTCACAAATTTTACCGGGTTATTTCAAACATTTCCTAACGCAATTTGCGTAACGTAACATAAACATAACCTATATTCGTAACTTACATTCTGTACCAGCAGAATGAGATAAGAAAGGAATACCACAGTGAATACTTCAACCGTTGATTGAAGGAATACATAAAGATGCGCCACTACATAGCACTGAGCGTAGCCAAAACTGGATCCGAGATCTAGAGCGACTGCATCAGTCGTTTGTTATTCTATTTCCTTAAGGGTCCTCGCTAGTGAATGGGAAATGTAATATTGGTTGCATAACACATAATTTAATAAGCCAAGGATGTCTGAGTACTTTTACACATAGGGAACATATAATAAATATTTGAAATAATAACTCAATATCTAAGCGAATAAAAATTCATTTATGACCAACTGTTTACACATTTGTAACTAGGGGAAATATTTATAGCAGAATAACAATTCATTGTAATGTGGGTTGCCTAATTTTAATTTATTTTATATTCATTTTAAACAAAGTAAAGAATAGTTAAAAGAAAAATAAGTGCACAGCCGGGTAGTTTTCTATTCAATTTATAACGTGAACCCAAGCAAACAAATCTCCTCTGAAGGATTTTTGAGAAAACTGGTTTTTAATATTTTGACATATTAATTAATTTTCTGTAATCCGATAATTTTTTTCTAAATTTGATTCTTCAGCCGGGTAGATTACTAAATTCTTCATAAGTTGACGTTGAAAGGTTTTTTCCATCTTTAAAATCAACAAAAATATGTGGATTCTAAAATCTGCTATTTTGCCATTGTTGACAGATCCACTAGCGAGGACCCTTAATATTCTTAGTACTACCCACTTTGTCTGCTGTTTGACTGCCTGTTGTTGTTTTAGACATACTATATATTTATGCTTAAAATACACATTATAAGCCATTTGCCATTGTACAAACCTTATACGTTTTCCTTTACGATTTTTTGAAGGGCCCAGTAAAGCGCTACCACCAAACTCATACTATAAAATATTAGGGATTACAAAAAGAAAATTAATGAAAGTGACAAACTACCTTCATAAAGGGCGTGCCTTCTAAAAAGGACTATTTTTTAAGAATGTTAATAATAAACAATAAACTATATGTCAAATACAATAAATAAATGTTTGACAAAATAAGAAAAACGCGATTACTTTGCGGTTTAAATGCATAAACCAATCACCCGAACGTTTCTTTCCACATTCCTTTCTTATCTTTTATTTCAAAATTCGTTCTTTCAAGAATGCCTATGATTGGTGCTCCTTGACAACCCTGGGTCAAAATGGCGCACAACATTATTTGCAATCATTCTACCTTCCGCGCATTTGTAAGAGCATTCTCCCCTCTCTATATCTCTGCTTCCACCACACCGACAATACAAACCATAACATAAACATTATAAATCAAACTGACAACATGGCCTTGAAATAAAAAAAGACAATTTATTACAAATTGCTTACGGTAGTAAAAGAGGTATATATCCCATAAAAGACGGGACTGAATACTAAGGTTGAGACGCTCTATATTAGCAAAATCACTATATGCACACTTATTCTACATATGCACATATATATTTTCATCCTTCTCTAAAATTGTGATTTTGCTGCTTGGATGCAAACTCATATAACTGGACCAAATGGATTGCAGCTGTGCTAGAGCGCACAAGCCCACGGACATGTATTTTACGGAAGTACGAGCACGATTTTTGAGGGGAGAAATTGGTCGCATTCAGCAGACGGATCAGGAACCCTTCCCACTCCAACCGTTCGGTTGACAACAGTTTAGTGAGTGTTCGCTGGACAGGACCGTTCGCCTTTACGTGATCACTAGTGACGGCTGGTGAGCACGCCCCGGCAGGTCAACCACACAGACAAGAATGACTTGTCTATTATAGACGATATACTCCAGCGGCGGCTGGTGAGTACGTTTTGGTGGTGCACGTACATAGACAAGACTGATTCGTTTATTATCGGTAATATACTCCCAGATGCCGAGCATATCATCGACATCAAACGAACCACTCCCGTCCACGCAACTGCCCCTCCAAAACGCACTCATCAGCTGCCACTGGTGATCGCCTTCTATTTCCTTCTTTGTTAGCATTATGCATATTAAACATGGATTAAACCAAATAAACAATAATAATAAAAAATTGTTTTTCTGCATTCAGTGTCGGCGTAGTTTTTAGTGTAAGAGTCGGTTTTTCCAACCCCAATTAAAATACTCGATTAAATATTATAATACACACATTTATTTGTGTACAATACCTTTAATTTGTTTATTTTACTTTTCTAGTAACTTTCTTCAAAATTGTGTGTAACGTTGGTGCTGGAATGTATTAATGGCGCATGCGTGCAGTGTTGCCAACCCTACCGATTTATCGGTAGATCTGCCGATTTAGATAGTAATCTGCCGATATATCGATTTGGCACTTCATCTACCGATTTTTAGGATGTACTAAATATCAGTCAAATATTTAAGAATATCTGAGATCGAGGGAGGTATTTTTTTGTAAAATAGTAAATTGAGGAATTTTTACAGCATCATTTCTATTTCCAAAATTATTAATGATAAGATTTCAATACTGTATACCATAGTCGTCATATTTTAATTTCTGATACGAAAGTAGCAAGAGGAAAAGAGCGCGACGAAATAAACTAAAGATAAACATAAGCGAGGCTGCCAAGACTCGACAAACGTTTCGTATGAAATGTAATACGTGAGGGTCCCCCGCCACTGCGTTGCTCTCCCACCACTGTTAGCAAGCAGGCAACGCTGCAGATTATAAGGTCATCTGCATGGGATAGAAGTGTAAACCGAAATTAAAATTTGACGACTATGGTATATAAACGGCTTATATAGTATAATCTTAGTGTGGAAGATTTTGTTTAGATTTTTATATATAGAAACGTGTAGGCAAAGATTTCCATTAAAAGGAAATATAATGAAATTATTTAATTTTATTGATCCTAGCATTTTAAAACACGGTTCAATAAGTTCTATTACTGAAGGGGCCCTTTTGCATCCTAACTTAATAAATGGTAATGGTTATTGAGAAATATCGACGAAATTCAGTCATTTCCAGATAATGCTGTAGAATTTTGGCTAGAAGTTAAGAAACTGCATGAAGCTGGGTTATGGGTCTTTAATGTTTAATGTTTTAAGTTCTTTTGCTTTTAAGATAGGTAGGGGAGAGATGGTAACAGTGGCCATGCCAGGTCCAGTGGCCACCCATAGTTAATTCTCTTAAAATCATTTGAATACGGCTGGCAATGCGTAACTAGTAGCAGAGTACATTAATCAACAGAAAACTTCAGTAGAGATTAGTTAATGGGAGTCGCGTGAGTGAACATCTTTTGTGCGTTGAAAAGTTATTATTGACGGCAAGTATTATACGTGGTAAAACTCATAAGCTTCAATTCATCTGTTAAACTATGTTTTGAGCATAGGGTTTGAACACTTACAGTCACATCAATGGTTCTAACCTCACTTGTTTTTCTACAATATGCCGATTAGAATTCAACCGCTTTGCGGCAACAGTGGCCATGTTTGTTAAGAGGAACAGTGGCCACCATTAATTGAGAAATAAAAGGGTGGCCACTGTTCCATGTAGCAGGCAGGGCTGTCTTGTTTATTTTTTCAAACTGTAATTTATTGTTGTAAGCAGATCCAGTGATGCCGCGGACAAGAACAGCAGTAACTGGTATAGGAAAAACGCCCGCTGATGTAATGAAAAATGCTCTGCAGAGTATTCATGAAGGGGGACTTTCGGTAAAATCTGCTTCAAATAGATTTAATATACCACGAACAACGTTGAGGCGATATGTAAAAAAAGTTGAAAATTGTAATATTAATTGGGAAGACCCAGCATTAGAGGGAGCTCCGCGCTTAACGCCAAACTATACTGTAAACAAAATATTCGATTCTTCAGAAGAAGGCGTTTTATGTGATTATTTACAAACTTCAGCTAAACTGCATCATGGCCTTACCCCCAAAAATGTAAGAAAGCTAGCATATGAATTAGCAGTTGTAAATAGAAAAAAATTCCTAATTCATGGCATCAAAATCAAATGGCTGGAAAATATTGGCTTACGGGGTTTTTTGAAGAGAAATCCACTATCGATACGGTCCGCAGAAGCTACTTCACTCGGTCGTGCCATGGGTTTCAACAGACCCGCAGTGACACGATTCTATGCAAATTTGAAAGCGGGTTTCGATAAGTATAAACTGAGATCAGATAAAATATATAATGTTGACGAAACTGCTTTAACTTTATAGCTGAAAAGGGTCAAAAACAGGTTGGTCAACTAACCTCAAATGAAAGGGGTACGTTGGTGACGATGTGCGGAGCTATAAATGCTAATGGAAACAGCATTCCACCCTTGCTCATATTTCCTAGAAAATATTTCAAGGCCCATATGCTCAAAGGGGCTCCAAATGGAACAGTTGGGGTTGCATCACCAAGCGGCTGGATTACATACGAGATTTTTGAGCAGTGGTTTAAATATTTTATTTCCTACACCAGCCCAACTCCAGAACTGCCCGTCTTGTTGATTATGGATAATCATCATAGTCACATTTCCCTCCAAGTGATACGATTGGCTCGTGAAAACAATGTGATTCTACTAACTCTCCCACCTCACACTAGTCATAAACTCCAGCCACTTGATGTAAGAGTGTATGGCCCTTTGGAAACCTATTATAATAATGCCTGCCAATCATGGCTAAGAAATCATCCAGGCCAAAGGATAACAATTTGTGATATAGCCGAGATTTTAGGCCAAATATATCATTTGGCATTTACATCACAGAATTGTGTCTCAGGTTTTAGAGCCACGGGGATTTACCCTTTTAACGATTCTCTGTTTGGTGAGGACGCCTTTATGGCTGCTAGTGTGACAGATGTTCCGCTAATAGAAGCGGAAAATTCAAATACTGAAGTAGGAAAAACCACAAATACTATTAGTAAAAACGATGCTAACGTGCTATCAAACTCACAACCAAGTAGCAGTCGCAGTGTAGCTACAAAAATCGCTCACGAAAGGACACCACCGCGGCAATTCATTAGTCCAGTAATCGTAAAACCTTTTCCAAAGGCAACAAAAGCATAAACAAACCGGAAGAGAAAGAAAAAGATTACCGAAATTCTTACTAGCACCCCAGTTTACAAACAACTGAATCAACTCGAAGAAGAAAAATCAATGAAAGACATGCGACAACAGACCTTATTGAAACAGAAGCAAGTTAGAAAGAAAATTAAACATGATTTTGAACGTGAAAATGTGGAAGACTCTGATGGCAGTGAAATAAGTGAAAAGTCAATGTCCCTTGCTGACTCCGATGAAGTAGATTGGTGTCAAAATCCAATAAATAATGAAAATTTTGAAGATTTTAGCAATATTGGTGTTGGTAGTTTTGTATTAGTGAAATTTCCAACAAAAAAAATAATAAAATACTGTGTCGGTGAAGTGCTTGAAATTGATAAGTCAGGAGAATTCACTATAAAGTATTTGAGAAATCGTAGAAAAACTTTCACATTTCCTACTGTTTCGGGCGTTTCTAACGCTGTATATGACGATATAGTGTTACACTTACCAAACCCCTGAAAGTTTGTACATTATCTCATAGATAGCACCACAAAATAAACAAGACCAAGGGTGCGTTCGGATATCTATCCGGACGTCGTCCAGGTAAATAAATTTGAATCAAGACCCGTACATATTTAGTAGATGTGACGTCATAGAGTTGTCGGTACAAGATAGCAAGCGTTCATATATCTGCCGGGTGATACAACTTTACGCCCTATTCCCGAGGTGGACGAAACTTGCTCGTCCTGCGCAGTATATAGCAAAACAATATCTGACAATATATCTGACAAAAATTTAACCGAGTAACATAAGCTTACTTTATTTTTGCATTGTATTATTTTTAGTTTATTTAGTATAGTATTTTATTATTTTATTTTTTAATAATAGAATAAAATATGGATGCGTTTTAAGTAAAGCATATTACCGTATTATCTAAAGAAAAACATTTTTATTGGAATCTACTTTTATTGGCAGCAATCAAATTCTATTTATTTATATTGATGTATAAATTTATTATCAATAATGTTTTTTAGCAGGATGTGTTCGCAGTCCATTATTAATTTATTATTTGCATCAACTACTATTTGATAATTACAAAATTTATTTGGAGTGTAGCCATTTAAAATCATAAAAATTTGTTCTTACTCCCTTTTAATTAATCTTGATAAATGTTGATTTATATTTATTAATAATAACCCCGAATTCAAAATTTTAACTTTCCACTAAACAGCGCCTGTCATTCGTTCGCATCTTTTGGTCGAATCTAGTATGTGACGTAATTACCCAGACGTATTTTCTCTCAACAGAGAGTCTTAATAAATATATTATAGAATGCATAATTTAAGATATATTTGCAAAAAATCGCTATTGGATAAGAGTGTTACTTCCGGTACGAATTTTTAATTTTTTTTTTATACGCACATACACAGAGACAGACACAACACACAGACATTTCTGAAAAACCACTTTTTTTTGTATCAGGTGACTTTAAAACGTGACATCTGCAAAAATCTCGAGGTCGAAAATTTTCATCATCACAATATGTACTTCCTTATACTTCGTATAAGAAAGTAAAAGTGCTACTCGCTAAGAGTACTTCCGGTCCGAGTTTTAAAATGTAATATATACATGAGACATTGCAAATCCAGTTCTAAATACTTTTGTACTCTTGATAAACATATATAGAATACATAATTTACGTTATATTTGCAAAAAATCGCTATTTGATAAAAGTAAAAGTGCTACTTCCGGTCCAAATTTTGAAATTTTTTTTATACAAAAGATTTTTAAAATTATATTATAAATACTTTTATACTCGTAATGTACCTGCCTAGAAAGCATGACTTGCGATATATTTGCAAAAAACTGAGTTTCAATAGGAGTGAACGACCTACTTCCGGTAGAAATTTCGAAAAACTTTTCTAATACAATTTTTCTCAATTTCAATTATAAGTACATATGAATTCTTTATAAATATGTTTAAACTTAGTAGTTGACAAATATTGGCAAAATTCGACTTTTTCGCTGAAGTAAACTACTACTTCCGGTCTACCGATTTGAATATTTCGTCAAGTACCTACTAAGTTTAAACAAATTTATAAAGAATTCATATGTATTCAGAATTAAATTTGAGAAGAATTTTATTATGAAGGTTTTTTGAAATTCCTACCGGAAGTAGGTCTTTTTCTTTTCGAAAATCAGTTTTTTGCCAATATTTCGCAAGTCATGCTTTTTAGACAGGTACATTACGAGTATAAAAGTATTTAGAACTTAATTTTCAATACCTTTTGTATCAAAACAATTTCAAAATTTGGACCGGAAGTAAAACTTTTGCTCTTATCGAATAGCGACTTTTTGCAAATATGTCGTAAATTATGCATTCAATATATATTTATCAAGAGTACAAAAGCATTTAGAGCTGGATTTGGAATATTTTTTGTATAAAAAAATTCTTAAAATTTGGCTAATTTTTCTATGAAATAAAACCATTTCAAACAATTTGTATAATTTGAAATGCTCATTCGTGTATATATTTTTTAATTCTTTATTTCAAAAGTAGGACAATTTATTTTTTTCAATCAAGAAAATACAGCAAGAAAATACTATAAACTAAAAAATATATAAGTACATGGTAAATAATAAAATTTTATCATGAGCAATGTACATATATAACTCAACAAATAGGGAAACTTATAATAAGCAATGTGGAGACCTATTTGTAGTTGAAAATAGAAATATATGTGCCTATCAGAAAAAATTTTTTTTTTAATATATTATAGTCTTAAAGAAATTTACATTATTCGATCGCATTTTCTATATATTTTAAATCTCTCTTCTGACCGAATACCATACCTGTGCTTTAAATTCATTTACAATAATGTGTAGGACGGAAAGAGAGGTATACGACCTGCAATGTACTCTCCCTCTTACTTTAGAAGACCAATATTCATTCATATCGTTACCTGCGCGATTCAGTTCGTTCTACAATTCAGTACAGCAGACCGATTTTCATGTGGCCGGTGGGAGAACTTGTACGTGCGCTATGAATTTCGTGCGCATCTCGAGGGCGGTACTTCTAACCGGCCACATGAAAATCGGTCTGCTGTAAATAAATCGTTTGCTTTACTTTCGACTTTCGTCTGCATCCCCATAGCAACGAACTAAATTTTAATTTTAGTGTAATTCGTACATTTAGCGACATCTATATATCATTAGATTGCGAACTCTAGCTAATTTCATACCTATTTTAAATTGTTACCGACTATAACCGGGCCTTAAACGTAGTATTTTTGGCTAAGGTGTTATCCCACGGTGATTTGATGAAGAGCATATCTTCTAAGGTTACACCATAGCCAAAAATATTACGTCTATAGATTTCTGCTGAAGATAGCAACTTAGTTGCCGAAATACGTATATAGATTTTTTTAAGTTTTTTTGTGGTAAGGGATTATTCCTTTTGCATTTTATTTCTTATTTGGAGTTGATTTATTTTTTGCATTTGTTTTTTAATAAAAACAATTTTTTATGTAACAATGTTTGCCTCTGTATTTCCAACCTACCGATTTTTTAAGGTCGGTTCTACCGACTTTTGGATTTATAGGTTGGTGACACTGCATGTGTGAGCGTAGAATTTTTCCGCTCGCAAAAATGGCGACCACCCGCAACATGTTCAGAGTGAGCGTACATCATCTGAATCCGATCACTAAACAGTTGTGTCTGCTGAATGCAACGATTATTGCCCTTGTTATTGGTTATTGGCAATTGGTCTTATTCTGCAGACACAACAGTTGTGTTTGTGTTGCTATGACTTTTTTTTATTTTTTACGTAACATTTTTCAAATATTCCAACCCAATAAACCCATTTGATAACACTGTAGCAGCATAAAATATTTATTATCGTAATTATTTCACATATCCTCTTTATCCTATTAGGTCACATTGTTTATCTCCTCACTAATTTTCAGCAGTATATAACGCAAACTTTAAATAAAAATCAAATTTGGTATTTTCAGATACATACAACTATTATATGATATTAAAAAAAATATATGAGTAGCATACTTCTGAAAGAACATCAAATTATAAAATGGTAGATTTAGAGGTTAATTTCTGTTTCTCAACGAATTTCTTCAACTGAAACGACAATTGCTTAATTTATAATATTCTTTATTGTACTAATAATAAGTATACTCTTAGAATACCTAAACAAGTAGATTACCTAAATAGTAATTAAGTAGAATATTCTTTTGATATAAGAAACAATACATAAATATCAAAAATGAAATGAATGTATCCAAAAAATTATAAAAGTAATAAAAAAAGAAACAAATTAGTGAATAGCAATGAGACCAGATTCCAATAATTTTTGTATTTTAGCAGCAATATCTGGATTCTTTAGATGATCCTGTAAAGCTCTTGGATCGTTTTGCATTTGTTCCAAAATCATTCTCATAGCTGGATCTCTTAAAATTGATTGAACCTCAGGATCTCCCATGGCTCTCTGTCTAATTTTCTCAGGATCCTTGCCTATACTTGCATTATCCAAGGTGCACTGTTTGTATCCCTGAATGGCTTCTTGATTATTGGGATCTAACTCTAAAGCTTTTTGGAATGCGGAAATAGCTTTGCTAGATTGTTGCATTACCTAAAAAAAGACATACACTAGAATTGAATACTTGCTAAAAAGTTTATCAAACTTTTCAAAAGATTAATGTTTCAGAAAATTATCAAATTGTAATATTATAGATATGAATAAATACCAACCTGTAAAATATGGCCCTTACGGATCCAACCCTTTATGAATTTAGGATCTAATTCTACACATTTATCACAATCTTTAAGACCAAGATCAAATGCAGCTAATTTAGTGTAACAGGCAGCACGGTTACTATATAATTTAGCATCATCTGGGTTACGCTTAATTGCTTCAGTGTAATGTTTAACAGCAGTGGCATAGTCTCCCTTTTTAAACAAATCATTACCTGTAAAGTGTCAGAATTACATATCTAATTAACAATATTTATTTCTTATTATTACCTGTTTCCTTTTCTTCTTCGGCTTTAGCAGGATCAATGTATGCTTTTCTTTCCTCCTCTTTAATTATTTTCTCTAATTCAGAAAGCAAGGTTTTAATCTCTGGGGTTCTATGCTCAGACATAGATTTTTCATAATAAATTTTAGCTTGTTTCCAATCTTTCAATTTCCTATATGCATTGCCAATTCTTGAGAAGGCTTTTGCAATTAATTTAAAGTCAGCTCGATTTTCTCTACCAATTTCAATGCCTTTCTCACACTCAGCAATACATTTTTGATATTCCTTTTGTTCGAAATATACTGCTGCTAGATTATTACAGAACGTTATGTCTGTGGGATCATATTCTTTTGCTTTATTATAAAAACTTATAGCCAATTCAAAATCTTTTTTCTTGTACGCCTCATTTCCTTTTTCTTTCTCATCTCTCGCAAGCCTTTTGTTTTCAGGTAGTTCAGGTTCTGTTTCATTTTTAGGTTGTGGTTTAGATTCCTGAGGTTTTGGTGGAGGGTTATATGGAGGTTCAGTGTCCATAGGTTCACCAGCATCCATACCTTCCAAAAGAACAGAAAAAGTGTTCAAGATGCGTGGATCTTGTAACTTTTGTCCTAGACTTGACGGATCATTTTGCAATTGTTGTAACAGTTTGAGATATTCAGGATCATCAAGGTAAGCTCTGGTAATGGGATTTGATCTTAATTTATTTATGGTGTCTGGCATAGCAAAAGGATTATTAAAACCTGTGTTTTGAGATCTCTGTGCTTTTACTTCAGCTAGCCCTTCTTTTAATTGTGTATTATTGGGGTCTATTCGTAGGCCAGCTTCATAAGTTGTTATAGACTCATCAATTCTACCTAAATATGCTAATGCACTGCCTTTTCTAGAATAACCTTTTGACCAATCTGGTTTCAGTGTTACAGTTTTATCAGCATCTTCAAGTGCCTTGTCATATTTACTAGCTTTTGCATAAGCTGCAGATCTATTGGAATACAGCACATGATTATTAGGATCTAAACTAATAGCTTCAGTATAACACTTTATAGCTTCATCGATGTTATTTGCACTTAATGCGGCATTTCCTTTATCTTTTAATACATTAACCTAACAAAATGATACAGTAAATAATTTACATTTAAATAAAATAAAGTCCAAATAAAAATTACCTGTTCCATTATACCGGCACTTTTAACAACTTCGGAAGTGCAAATACGATTGTTTAAGAAAATTCCAGAAAAGTCCAACCCCCTCTACGATAAATGTCAACAAATCTTCATGGATTTAAACTGAAATATCGACATTTTCAGTACGGTCCTACTTCTTAAACGAAAGACGCTAGTTGTCGCTAGAGGTCACTTTCACGGTAATTGTGCATTAATTTTTATAAGAAAAACACAAAAAGTAATTTCTATTAAAGATGTTAAAATTTTGGTATTGTTAAATAAATTATAAATGAAGTCTATTTTTCATACGTACATATTCCTTTCTAAATGGTTCTCGATCATTTCTCAATAATACAGCATGGATTATTTCAACAACTTTTTGTAATAATAATTAATTCTGTGGTCGTAAAATATTTGCAGATAAATGAGTTAGCTATATAGATAATGTTTAATAATAACGACATTAGACAAATACCTGCTATTTATTTTCTCAGGAAAAGGTTGTCCATTGTTGATCATTGTAATAATAACCGCGAGCATGTGTTTGTAAATGATCTCTACATAAACTGACCGGCAAAAAAAACCGTCCACCTGAAATTTTTAGAATAATCAGCACTACAATCATTTTAAGTTTCTATTGAGATTGAATCCAAGAACTATTCTTTGTATGTGCAACATACGCAAATTTTTTACTTTTTAGTAGTATTAAGGCAATTTTTGCAGAAGTAAATTTAATTTTAGTAAATAAGAAAAACAGTTTGAACAAAGATATCTCTCAATTACTAAAAATAAAATTGGTAACTTTTAATTCTAATCAAATATCAATAACGTGTATATTCTCCACGAGCTTCAATCAAAACACGTAATCGTTGCGGCATTGTCTTGCGGAATTTCCTCAACATTTTTTCAAGTGCAAATATAAGCTTTTCCGAGTGTTGCAGACAAATCTATCCTTTTGTTTAAACATCTTTCGACTTAAGCACTTTCTTTGTGTATAATGAATGCCCTAGTTCCATAAACAAACATTTATTTTTTTATTATTATTATTATATGTAATGAACAAAATAACAAAACTAGAAATATTCTAGAACTACCTCCAATAAAGAAACAAAGAATTCAACATACAGCAATAGCTTAGTATTCAATAGTTTAATAGGGTATGTTGTGCTACCATTACATTCAAGGGTACACAAATTTTAATTTTTTGTTTATTGTATATTTGCCGCCAAGATATTTGTCAAATATAATTTAGTTTTATTAAAAACAGTTTTAATTAACTCACAAATATTTATGTTATATAACGTTTAAATTTCTATAATTAAGTTCATTGACAGCCACTGAACCACGAAAAGAAATTGCTTTATCAGACTGCTAAAGAACCTATTTATCCTATACAATTATTCTTCTCACAGTTAACAGTTATTTATGTACCAAGTCAGTAAAATGATCCTTTATCGAACGAGTCTGGTTTATGAGTCAAGCGAGCGAGGCGAATAAAATACGAGTTCGATAAAGGCACTTTATTAACGTGGTGCATATAAACATTATCGCCAACCGCAAAAATTCGTAATTTAGAAAATAAAGGTAAAATGACTTATGACTATACAGCGGACGTGCCAGCTTTAAATTACGACGGAGTTACAACGGAGCAAAGAAATAATGTAAACAACACGCAGTTAATAAATAGCATTTTTCATATAGTGAACTGCAACATATGTTGTTGACGCACATGTTGACGCGAAAACGACACAAAAAAAGTTCCTTTAACTCGTAAATTACCTATTTTCATCGGCGTAGATAGGAGCGTGAGGGGTTTTTAAATTTTAATATATTTACCTTATCTTTTACAAGAGAAATAAAGTTATATATGTATATACGTATTCATACTTACGTTAGTTTCGTTTTTTTCATAGTTTTGACTGTTAATTACGTACTTCGTAATTTATGTAATAGTTCCTGTTTAATCCCGTTTCATAGAATCGACTTCTCTCAATTATCTAGACGTAAGTGTGCATTGGATTTCGTTAAGTTTTCGTAAAGTTATAAATACAGTTGATGGGGAAACAATTGCTAAAACCACTGACGAGAATTTGCACAAAATGCTTCATTCAGACGACAGGTACAGGGAAAAAATACTTTTATTTGTTAGTGACAGTGCCGCATATATGTTTTAAAAACAGGCAGACTATTAAAGGAAACATCCTTATATGCTGCATGTTACTTGTGTAGCACATGCTCTCCACAGAATCTGTGAATATATAAGAGACAACTATCCGAAAGTTGATAGACTTGTATCCGCTTTTAAAAAAGTTTTCAGAAAAGCGCCTTTACAGGGAAAAACTTCCATCTTTGTCACTGCCTTCCTCGCCAGTAATAACTAGATGGGGAACATGGCTGGAAGCTACTAGTTTTTATGCAGAGAATTTCGATAGTTTACAAAATTTCGTTACATGTTTAAATGACGATGCTCGTGACTTCGGATATAGCCTTCGGCAAAAGTAAGACGCAGTTTTTAATAGAAATCCAGATTTAATAACATTGCGGCAATTGTGTATGGGGACAATGACACAAAATCTAACTGCTAAATATGCTGAAATAAAAGAATATTTCCAGTACGCACCTATAACAAGTTGCGATGTACAAAGGATGTTTTCTATCTACAAGGATATACTTCATTCAAAGAGAACAAATCTTACAGAAGACAACCTTGAGAAAGTATTGCTAGTAAATATTAATACTCCTTTACTCGACTTGAACTACAAAATGAACAATTAATAAGGTATTTTGTATTTTATAGATCACCATCCACTTGTTATTCAATTACATAAATAAAATTAACACTTCTTTTAAAATACAATATTTCAATAGTGCGCCCATGGGCGATGAGTCATCAACCTTTCGTGTCCGCTCACTACTTATGACATTTCATGACAGCGACAAATGATTTATGTTTAATGCATTCAATAAAGCGATGCGTTACCATAGCGTTTTGCGGGGATAAACAAACACTTTATCGTACTGTAAAAGAAAGTACTTTCCCTGCCGCTATTATCTGTCAACGTAGCCATGACTGATGACTTTAAACATAAATCGTTTGTCACTGTCATAAAATGCGATAAGTCATATCTTTATTTTTTAAATTACAAATGTTTGCGGGTGGAGATAAAATTTTGTAATCACCACGTCAGTAAAGTGCCTTTATCGAACTCGTCTGTTACTCGCCTCGCTCGTTTAGCTCATAAATCAGACACGTTCGATAAAGTATCACTTTACTGACTTCGTACATAAATAACTATAAGGAGATTCCCTCCTGTTCTATTCTTTCCTCGTAGATTGTACAGTACGATAAAGGGTCTGTTTACCTGTGTAAAACGCTATGGTAACGCATCGCTTTATTGACGATTGGTAAAGTCCCTAGATAATAAAGTACCGCAATTCGTTTGTCCCATTATAACGGCGCCAAAATGGCGGTGATTTGGTGACTTTTGCGGACTTTAGTGATTGAGTTGGTAGTATCCGCACACGCGGAGCAGTCAGCTGATTGCTGTTGACATAATGACATACAGAGTAAGGTTATTACGTGCGTTGGGACCATGCCCAGTTGTTGTTTGAGTGGATGTCGATACCGTGGCGAGAACGGATTTCGGTTTTTCCGAATACCAACATCAAATAATGATGATCGGCGTAAAGCATGGATTGCATTTATCAATCGAGTTGACTTGCCTGAACGAGCTTTGTTATGTGAGGTACGTATCCTATATTTGCTCAATTCTTTCATATTCTTGTTCATTTGCAGAATGTTACTTAATGTGAAGATGTTTTTTTTTGCAATTTTCAGGCACCCTTCGAACTTGACCAATTCGAATTAAACAGGTTGGATAATCGGAAGTTGTTAAAAAACAACAACCGTATTTGTTAACACCTGTGTCAGATGCTCTACCAAATTCTCCTGAAGAAATGTATAATAGAGCTTACAGTTTAGCTAGAAATTGTATTGAACGCTGCATTGATTTGTCGAAAAACCCGATTTCGATGCTCATTAAAGGAGAGGAGCTCCAGGTATAACCCCGAATTTATGGGCACTATTGTAAATGCATGATCTGTATTACATAACATGTGTTTAACTGCAGATATTTCATTGAATGAAGAAATAGTCTATGAAGATGTGCCAGTAAGATATATTATGGCAGATCATCATTTGTTGAATGAATGAAGGACGACAAGAAACTGTGTTGTAAATCTTTACTTTAATAATGAATAACAAATACTTAAACTTATTAATATATAATATTTATATGTATTACCTTTTTAATATATATTTTTTGTCTTTTCTATTGTACATTTATTCTATACTTGGATTTTCTGTTGAGTAATAAATAATAAAAATCATGCACACACATAAAAAAAATAGCTTGCTGCTTTTCGATTGGTCCTCTTTAGCTAACGACACTATCACAATCACAATTATATTTTTCTAAATTTTAATTAGAAAACTTTCGTATTTTGTCTAGAAATCAATAAGCTATTTTACAATTTGAATACATTATTGACATATTGTTTGACAACTATTGTATTTTTGTAAAGTTAAAAAAAAACCTGACAGATTTTTAAATTTGCCGCTTCTTTGGCGCCAAAATGGAGGTAATTGCGGTACTTTATATATCTAGGGACTTTAACGATTGGCGATAAAGAGTCGAGTCGTTTTGGCAACCGACACGGCCAAAGTACGAACTAAAGACGACGATTCAAACCACTACAAATTTCGATCGGCCGGAATAATTTCAAACAAACAATAAAATTAAACAAATTAATTAATATTTCAGGATATATACCTTCCCATCGTAAAATAATATTACATGAAAGCCAGTTACAAATCATAAATAAAGCAATTAGACATTATTTTTTCCGCACCTATATTTTATATAACATTTGGCTATAGTATTTAGAAGGCAAGCATTGTTGACAAATTTAAAATGTTTAAATGATAATTATAACTAGGAGCGGACACGAGCGGTTGATGATTCATCGCCCATGGGCGCACTATTGAAATGTTTTAATTTTATTTATATAATTGGATAACAAGAGGCTGGTGATGTATAAAATACAACATACCTTATTATTTGTTCATTTTCTCTCTTTGCTCTGTTGAACTTCGTCGTAGTTTAAACCGGTCATGTCCGCCCCCTAATTATAAGAAACGTCAAAAGATAATTATGACAAATGCCAAAATGTATATAAATATTATTATTTATGACAATCCCGAAATTGTTGAATAGGTTGACAGGTTAAATTTTCCAACATCTCAAATTTGACGCAATTTTAATTTAGTGGCGAATGTCGGTTGCGAGAGCGACTCAACTATATTACAATTTGTGTTTAAGGCTGGACGCCCGCTTCAAGCTGAATTCGATTTGAAATGGGCGTACCACTGCTTTTCGTGCAAATGTAAATAAAAGACAAGTGTTTAAGGGTCCGCGTGCTGTCTTATGCTGAGGAAAAAGATAGAGAAAAGAACTTGTCACCTAATCTAATCTGCCTGTAATTTATGGCTGCGTTATGGTCTCAAATAATCACCGGTTGGCCCAGATGTTTGGCAATCGGGAAGCAACCGCCCCTAAATTATACAATCTATATTTTCTCAAACACACAAAAAAAGTGAAGCTGGATACGTAAAATCACCTGCCGGATTCAAATTTTGAGTTGGAAAATAAAATCGAAATCGCAAAAAGGTCGAAAAATCGTTTTTTGTGTAAATTTTAAAATTTTCATTTTCTTCAATTATTAATACTTATCTCGTGATATCTCAGCAATGCAGAGAGCTAGGGATCTGTTTTTTTTAAGGTTATACCCTAAAGTATTTAGATGATACTAGTGTTTTCGATTTTTGTTTATGGTGTGTAAATTTTACAAAAAAAAAAAAGTTTTAGTAGACCACCAATTTGTGTAAGATATTTTTCAGCTATCGAGTAACTAATCTTATTTTTCAGAATTTACCCATATATATGTGAAACAAAATAAAGCCAACATTCCAAAATTATTTTTTGTGCAAGAAATAAATTTCTAGATTGTTTCAGAAGCAAATTATTGCGAGTCAAATATAATAATTATACTCCCTGCCCGCAAGCCGTGTGAGTCCTAGCATGCGCTTCTAGCAGGTATAGCGTTAGGGACGGGAAGAGATATTGCTTTTACTTTCTGATACGTAGTATAATGACGTATTGTGACGCTGACACTGTATATGTACACTATATTGTAAAGAAAATATCAACGGTTTCGATAAAATAATGTCCGAGTAACGATTACTTTCTTAACATACACCGATCTCAGAAGTATTTTACAAACTGCGTAGAAACTGCCTGAAATGGTAGGCGGAGCTACCTCTCGACACAATGTGCGAGCGTACCACATACTCTTATTTGATTTCAGTGAATTTCGCCCAAATTTCAAAATTTTGTTTTCCGTTTCGTGACCTTATTTTTAAAAATTAAGAAAAAATAAAATTTATGTATTGCTGTTGAGTGTTACATAATTTTAAATAAAGGCTTGTTTTTTGAAATTTCTTACATTTTTATTTTTATTTAGGGCCCTTTGGACAATTTCGAAGAAATTACGATTTATCCATTGAAAGGCATTTTTTTCTTAAATTAGCGTGTAAATTTGGTAAGGTTTTCATGAAAAATTCGATTAGGAAATGGGAAAAACGATTTCGAGGCCGGGCGTATAGCCTTAACAGAATGTCAAATTTAGCCTAAATTATGAAGCTGTTTTGACAACAAATATCTGATTTAATTGATGTAAAATTCTAGATTGTAGTAATTAAATGGTAGGTTGAAAATAAAAGGAAACACAACGTATAAAAGAAAATTATATTGAAATTAAGTGATAAAAAGAAATTACACCTAAACAAGTTTATAACATAAATACGTATGTACACAGAAATGGAAGTAATATCCTACAATTAGCGAATTATTTTTTTAAACAATAATAAATACAACGAATTCTATTTAACTAAGTATAATTTATAGAACACATTACTTGTAAACCACTAGTCTTTAGTTTTTCTCTTTATACTAATAAGTGAAAATTCACTAAATTCAAAATTTCCCATTACATGTGATAAAAACGAGCACATTTAAAATTTAATGCAAAAAAGGTGTAATATACACAGGGGTTTTAAATATATTTGAATTTTCATCACAAGTAACAGAAAACACATTACAACTATTATAATACCTCAATATGATATTGAGAGCAGTGGTCGTCTGTAACAATCACTGCTTGTTGAATTATCTCTTCTTTTAATTTGTATTTATAACGTTAAATAATGCCGTAAGTGTTGTATAATCACAGTTTTTTTCCCTATATATATACATATGTGCTGATATTTGGCAACTTTCATTTTCCTAACAGCTGTCTCATATTCTCTGCTTTATACTTGAAGGCACTTTACATGCCTTTCGCTCTGTTGCATTTATCGCGATCTGCTCATTTTGCATCCAAGCAAAATTTAGAGACTTTTTTTTTATAATTAAGCACTAGCGCCGATAACTAAATTTTGGTTTAACATATTCGTTGCTTCGTATAACATCTGGAACAAAGAAAAGTATATTTAAATGTTACGCTATTAAAAAAATACTTTTCCATAAAAGCATTCAAACAGTTTAAGTATTAAAAAAATAAAGAAATCTGAGGATTGTTAGAGAGAAAAAATAACACTTCTCCAATAAAAAAAATATATTAAACAACTTTCATTCTTATTATTTAGTCGTGTACAAGAAATAACTTATATATTTCATTCAAAATACATATAAAATACATACGTCTTCATCCTCACTACTGCTGTCGTATTCATCTTCACTGATGTATGGTGAAGGAATTCCTCGTTCTCTTAACGCATGCTCTATTCGCTGTTTGACTGGACATCCCAGTTCCAACGCACTGCGACCGCCGTATGTTTCTATTTCGACATCTAACTTCTTACATTCTGTCAGTAAGAAGCTGGTCAATCGTTCGTCTCCTCTTTGAACGGCAATATGTAATGCGGTATAGCCTCCTTTTCCTTCTCTGGCATTGATATCTGCGCCATACCAGACTAAATGTCTTAAAACGTCAATGTGACCATTGAGAGCTGCTACATGAACGCATGTTTGACCTGCAAAAAGAGAATTGCATTTAAAAACATTGTTTGAAAAACTGTACAAAATATGGTAATAGAAGCAATACTCTGTATTCGTCTGTTTCCTGAAATATTTTATTTATCTATAGTCTATTTTTTAATTAGGAGGAGTGTTTTTAAATTGAAGCGCTAAAAAGGAGGCTTGCTATTTGTCAGTTTTCGGGAAGAATTACAGTATGGAAATTTTACATGTTTACGGCCGCCATACTGTTATAACAGCTGTTGTTGTATACATCGTTAATTTGGCAGTGCGTTTCTGTTCAATTTTTTACGTTCAATTTGCGTTATAATAGTAAAATAGTTCTTTTAAGAACTGAATCGACTGATATACTCTCCGTGTAAAACATTTTCATAGCGTTTTTCTTGGATATGGAGGGAAGTAGCAAGCACTTCTGGATCGCAAATATCCCCGTTGAGAAGGCGAAAATTTGTGATCTTAGGACATCTATCTGTTGTTGAGAAGCTGAATATAGTAAATATATTCAAAAAATTAAGTGCTGATAACCACAGAATGAGGATTACTGCTATTGTCGCAAGAATATCGAGTATGATAGGTTAGTGTTATAATACATTACCATCATTAGGTATATATTATTATGTTAACTTGTTTTTAGGAGTGGCACGGTCTACTGTCTATCGTACCATAAAAGAATATAAGCAGAAAGGACAAGTTATCCCACCCAAGCAAAGTTCTGGAAGACACTCTTTAATTGCTGATTGTGGTAAAACTGTCAAGAATTCTATAAGGCAAATAATTCTCATTTTTTTTTATAAAAATGAGCTTCCTACACTTGATAAAGTGCTGAATTAAATGAAACAGCGTGATGATTTGCCACAGATGAGCCGTTCAACATTATAAAAATTGATGAAAATGATAAACTTTAGGTCAGCGCCAATGTTCTAATTAATGTGCAAAAAAAAAATTGAGTACATAAGTACTCAAATTTATATTTTACATGCTTTGATAGAATGTGATGATATAATTAGGTGGAGAAGAAGATATTTGATACACAATTATAGATTATCGTCGTCAAAATCGGCCAATTTATTATTTAGATGAAACATGGCTAAACGAAGGTCATACCAAACAAAGAGTTTGGGTAGATGGCAATATAAGAAGTCGACGACAGGCATTTAATGAAGGACTGACTACAGGCTTACGTAATCTTGCAGGGAAAGTAACGCGTCTCATTATTTTGCATAAAGGATCTGAGGCTGGATTTGTGGAGAATGGTTTATTGATTTTCGAAGGAAAAAAGACAACCGACTATCATGAAGAAATGAATGCAGAGATGTTTGAAAGATGGTTTCATAAAATATTAACAGTGCTGCCAGACAATGCTGTTATTGTTATGGATAATGCTACATATCATAGTCGTAAAATTGAAAAAATTCCCACAACAAATTCTAGAAAACTCGATATGCAGGCATGGTTGAATTCAAAAAATATTGAGTACAATGAAGAGATGGTTAGATCGGAACTTCTTCACCTAATTCGTCTCAATAAGGACCAATATAATATACATGTGACAGATGAGATGGCCAAAAGTTGTAACAAAACTGTTTTGAGATTACCACCCTATCACTGCGAACTAAACCTAAACCCAATCGAGTTGGTGTGGGCACAAATAAAAAATGAGATGGCAACTAAGAATACTACATTAAAATTAGCTGATGTGAGGATACTTTTACTAAAAGCAACCCAGAATATCACTACGAACAATTGGAAGAAATGTGTAGGCCATGTGATTAATGAAGAAAGAAGAATGTGTGAGTTAGATGGGTTGGTCGATGATATAATTGAGCCATTTATTATATCAGTGGGTGAAGATAGTTCAAGTGAAATGGAAAGTGATAGTGAATAATTATAAATTATTACTGTTATATTATTATAGCATATGTATATGCTATAATTAACATTTGTCTAAATTGTTGTTCGCTTGTATACAGTATGTCCACGGATCGAGTTCCAAAGAGGAAAAACTTTTTTATTTTGCATTTTACAAGAAAAATGTATTCTTGATAAAAGTTTTTGCATGTCTCGAAACGGCCAAGTCAGTTTTAACCTTTTCAAAATTTCTTTTAGTTTAAGATAAAAATCGAAAAATTGGTCGTTTTATTTGAAAATTTTTTCATAAACTCAAAAACAAAAATGATATAACTAATAACTATTTTACTCAATCCATTCACCGCCCTTTTCAACGCACAATTCTAGCCGTCGCGTCGGCGCAATTCTCTATAACTTCTTCGAATTTCTTCGAGAATTAAAGACGTCACAGCGTCTCTAATCCTCTCCTTTAAATCTTCTACATTCGGAGGAAGATTATTTGCATAAACTATTTGCTTCAAACGACCCCAAAGATAAAAATCAGCCATTGTTAAATCAGGGCTCCTTGGTGGCCATATCACGGGACCATTTCGACCTATCCAATTCTGTCCAAATTGCTGATTTAACCATTCAACAACAATCCTAGCATAATGAGCCGGACAACCATCTTGTTGGAAATAACACCTTGCGAGGTAATTAATCGGTAGATCGTCCAAACGTTCATCAACAAAATTTTGCAGCATATCCAAGTACGTATGCTGATTGACAGTATTATCAAAAAAATATGGTCCAATGATACCATGGTAAGAAATTGCATACCACACATTAACTTTTGCCGAATATTGTCGATTGTGAGGCATGCGAAAATTCGGATTGTAATCGCTCCAATATCTCACATGTTGAGATGCAACAGTACCATTAGTAGAAAACGTGGCCTCATCAGAAAAAATAATATTTCGGTAAAAGTATTGATTATCCATAATTTGAGCGCCCATCCACAGACAAAAATACAAACGTTTCGCAGGATCTCCGGGTTCTAATGCATGATTAAAAATGGGCTTGTAGGGATGGAACTTCCTTTGTTTCAAAATCTTTTGAATGAGCGATTTACTAATTCCCAGATGGACTGATCTGCGCCGCAAAGAAAGTTTGGGATAGTTCCGTACTGAATCCATTACAAGAAGAGTGGCGGCGTCGTCATCATCGCGTGCTATATTTCTTTTCTTTACATCCAGTATGGAACCAGTGGATAGGAATTTTTTGACCAATGCTCGTGCACCTCTATTTGAGATGTAAATATCCGGAAACTTTTGATTAAATTCTTCGACAACTAGACGGATCGCTTTATTACCTTTGCCATAGCATTGAATTAGGTAAATTCGTTGGTCTTTTGACAACATTTTCAACTATTATGGTTGATTTTTCTAACTGACAGTTAATTAGATAATTAAATATGGATAATTACCATGACAACGCAACTTAATTTCTGGGACTTTAACAAATTTTCAAATAAAACGACCAATTTTTCGATTTTTATCTTAAACTAAAAGAAATTTTGAAAAGGTTAAAACTGATTTGGCCGTTTCGAGACATGCAAAAACTTTTATCAAGAATACATTTTTCTTGTAAAATGCAAAATAAAAAAGTTTTTCCTCTTTGGAACTCGATCCGTGGACATACTGTATAATAATAAAAAATTGAGAATAATTATATGTTTTATATGTATATGCTATAATTAATATTTGTCTAAATTTTTGTTCGCTTGTAAATAATCATATAAGAATAAACCATCTGTGTTTTCTTTTTAAATTTGAAAATATACAAATCACCTTCAAAACTTTTGATTTAAGCATTTCACTTACGATGATGATTCCTTTTTATTTCAAATTAAAATTATCTAATTTTTTAAATGAATTTTTAATTAATTACTTGACTACAATTTATATAAAATCGTCGCTAGTTTTAAAACTGCCGCCAAAAAGGAATTTTCCAAAATTTCATTGTGTAAACGCGCCTTTTCATTTTACTCCTCCGCATTAAAAAATAGACTATAGAACATTCTAACTACATGTTGACAACTGCAATTCAGACATGTTTAATTAATTCCTAATAAAAGTAAGCAAAACTGGAACATTGAGAGCCTATTCGCGGCAGATAAGATTTACAAGAATAATTCTATAAGTAATGGAAACTAGACACTTAATAAATATAATGAAAAAGGCACGGAAGGCCATGATTTTTGACAATGGATATATCACACGTAAATACACAAGGATGGTAATGTGTCTAACACTACTAACCAAATGCATATTGTTGTCACATAACTATGCCTTCAAATAACCTCATTTTAAACAGTTTAAATAACTTTGTGATAAATATAACCATAATAACTAAATGTAAAATGTCTTCAGAAACTCATTAATTAAAAATATGGATATTTGAATATCTAATGACCCATCGAACATGACAAAAAAGGTTATCAGTAATAATCATTTTGATAAAATGCCTATACATCTTTTAAAATAGCCTTAGTTTATTTTCTGCGGATATTCTTATCAGTACCAAAACCGGTAAAAAAAACCTCAAATAGTTTCTTTTAAATGTCGAAGCAATAATATATATGCAGTTCCTCCAATCAAATATAAGTAAATACACACGTGAAAAATACATTATATCGCAAGCGAAACTCGTTTTTCAAAATAACATTTCAATAATATTGTTTTAAAGTGTATCATTTGTGGCAAGTGATACATTTACAATTCGGCAATTTAAAAGTTAAATATTACATTTATAAATGTGAATAGGTTCTTGTCCTCTTCTGGCATTGATTATGATTGTAAATTTAAGGGCATGACCTCCACTGCATACAATACACTTCATTCTCTTTCTCTCTCTCTTTTCGTTCATCGCCGTTCGCGTTGGAAAACCCAGGTCGTCCATAAAATTTCGAATAATATAAGCAAAAAACTTCCAGTAATTTCGTAAATCACGTTCAGCTTGTGGCCTACGTGACTAAAAATGATGGAGGAACATTACTCAAACAAGATTTCTTTTATTAATCTTGTAGTAACTAATGAACACCACAGTAGTATAATAAAATATAGATTTAAGAATTAATTCCATTTTGTCTCGAGAATGTTTTTAATGTTCATATTTGCAATAAAATTAATTCATATAGAAATATCTATCAAACAACACGTATTTGGTAATCATTATTCAAGGTTATAGGTTATATTTGATGTTCCAATTTTGATTTTGTTTGTAGGTGATGCATAAATATCGAAGTATATATACAAGAGCGGTCGAAAGATAAGTAACTATGAAAATAAGCGATCCGAAAAATAAAGGGAATATGATTACTTAACTTACTATGCATTATGATAAATTGTTGTATTAGAAAACAAATAATATGGTGGTATATGCTTTGGTATAAATGATGTAGGATAATCCTACACAATTTATACCAAAGCATACGTAATAGGATTATGATACAGTGAAAAAAGTATAATTTGCAAGTTAACAAGTTTTGATTTATTGTTAATGAAATGAAAATTATTTCCTGGCATAATAACCACTATTACCAAAAATTTGCAAATCAATCGTTTGCCACCGTTTTGATATGTCCTCCAAAGAGTACATCGGCATGACAATACGTTTTGTACGTTTTATTCTATTTTTATTACGTTGAATCAACAAATTCTCAATATAATTGAGATTAGTCGATAGATTTAGCCAAGTAAGAACATGAACTATTTGCTTAGTCACTTATTCACACCAGGTCATGTTTAGAATGTTGGCTATGAGGACTTTGGAGCTTTTGATAAGAAATACTGCATTTTGCAAATAGCCACAATTTATATTACGTTTTCTAACATATGTTCAATCCAATGTATACGGCGAGCGTACAGATGATCGGTGGAAGGGGTACAGATATGAAATATCATCTACACTTTTAAAGAGACTGGCTTGCCGAGCTTATGACTATCAAATATTGGCCCAGGAATTACTTTTGAAACTCTTGAGAACAAACGTGACATACAATTGATTAAATTCGTCTATAATTTACTTCACAGCAACACTGATTTTCTACAGTCTCGGCTCCCACTTCTTAGTCCTAAGATATCAACTGGGACAAGACCACACGGTCTATATACATTATACTCGTTTGAATCCATCCCTACACTCGCCAATGGTTTCTATGTGTCGAAGTTTTAACTTAATAGCATCACATTGTGACATCAACTTCACCTCACTCGGTGAGATACTTACAGCTATGGAATGTAAGACCATAAAATACTGTTAGAGATTGCAGAGGTTTCTATGTGTTTACTTGTGTATATAAATTTATTTTTGTTTAAATAATTCATTATTATCTTGGGAAAGCCTTATCTACCATATTTTAATTAAAAATTATTGTAACGAACACTTAGCGGTAAAATGAGGTACTTCCCCGAAAATAAAACTGACTTCCCCAAATGAACAAATAGCAGTTGACAGTTGACAGTCAACATCGAGTCTCTAACTGTGCCACACGTTTGCACCCTGATGTTAAAAAATTAGAATGCATTAAATTGCCGACGACTTCTCTTTGCGAAGATGGTAAATTCTATTGATACTGGCAACGAAAGATTTAGTACATAGTAATCTCTTAGACGCTTTAAACTTAGTTCATATAGCATGGCAAATGGTAACAAGAGAAATAATTCTTAAATGTTTTCGTGACGGTGGATTTATCATGAGAGAAGACGAATTTGATTCAGATGATGATCTACCATTAGCCGAATGGCCTGAGAGATATCAACAAGATAATAAATTTGCTCAAGTTCACCATAACTTCAACGAATACGTCCATGTTGATCACAATCTTGTGAAGGTGGGATTTTTAACTGATGATGCAATCACTGCTTGTGTAGGTAACAAAAATGTTGATAGTGAGGCAGAAGATGAGGAAAACGAAGAAATAGAAAGCGATGAAATAATACCCATTCCAAATACATCAGATGCAATTAGATATATTGAAGCCGTTCAATATTTTCTGTAGTCGCAGAACACTCTTCAGGAAGACCTAACAAACTAAATGAAGTGCAATTATATATTCATAAAGTTAACATGTACAAACAAAAACTAAACTACATGAATACATATTTTAAATAAAATTTTGTAAAATTTATCTGCTGCTATCTACTTACACTATTATATACATATGTATGTAGGTACATATAAACGTATTTTTTATTATGTTTATTTGTACTTGTTTCACATACATATTCTGATATTTTGTGAACGAGAAAGATAAAATAAAAGAATTAGATCAGGTAGTAATGTTTTTCTTTATGAGATTTCACTTAAAGGAACCACGGTTAAACCAAACTGTTTTCGTTGGTCCGTTCAAGTTTCTTATAACCAGACATTACTGTATCTTCTTGTGAAAAGTTCAATGATTTTCAATCACAGGAAATGATAAACTATAAAAGTAGGGGATTCCCAGGAATGCGGTGTAACTAAATTATCTGCTCGAGTCCGTGTAATCAAGTTTATGATTATGAAATCCAAGTTCTTATATAGCGCTGAATGTGTTTGGTATACATATATACTGATTGGTATATTATTAATATTCAATTTAAACAATTTAAACCGAACTGTTTTCGTTGGTCCGTTCAAGCTCCTTATAACAAGACATTACTATATCTTCTTGTGAACAGTTCAATGATTTTCAATCACAGGAAAGGATAAACTATAAAAGTAGGGATTCCCAGGAATGCAGTGTAACTAAATTATCTGCTCGAGTCCGTGTAATCATGTTTATGATATGAAATCCAAGTTTTTATATGGCATTGAATGTGTTTGGTATACATACTGATTGGTATACTATTAATATTAATTTTAAACAACAGTCTATTTTATTAAGATGCTTAACTTTTGTTCACAACTGTATATGTATATTAGTATGAAGCAATAAGTATATAATGATTCGAATAACCTTCAAAAAAACCAGTACAAACATCTAATAAATATCGTACTACGTAGCTATACACATGTACTCGATTATTTTACAATAAAATTGCAAAATCCATGCGATATGAACATTTCTGGCAAAATAAAATGTGACCAAGCCATACAATGTTTTATCACCCAAATTCGGTATGGGTTTTTCTATAATTTTCGAGACAGATTCGAACGCTGACTCGTAGTCAAATGAATGTCAGCTAATTATATTATATATCTTGCTCCTCCTCTTACCCAGGAATGTCTTTGGAAACGTTCGGAGCTTGGAAAAACCAGACAAGTCTGGCACGCCAGTCTGAATTCCGCATGTTTTCGCACCAAGAATAACATCAGTCGATTTTATTTTAGCCGCACGCCACAGAAATCTAAAAGTGTAGATGGCCCGTCTCTTAATAGGACTTGTTGCTATGCCAAACATTTATAGTGTATTTTAGGAGTGCATGTAGTATATATTAGTAACTATTTACGTGTCAAATTGTTTAGATAATTGCTAATAAGCACTGACGTTTTATATTTTTTTATATTAATTGACAATTATTCTTTTGATTAGTAAATACATATAAAATTACGTAATAGGTAGTCTTAAATAGTTTTTACGCGATTTTTGTAGTTATTAGGAACAGGAACAAACTGTAATAGAATTTATTATACAAAAATTCAACGTCTCATTTAAACATGAAGAAAATATAACGAAAGGCGATTTTTAATATCATAATTAAAATATAATGAACGGAACAAATTTATGAATGATTGTATTGTAAAATCATTTTCAAAATCGGATACTGTCTAACTCACGCAGCAATAATACTCGAACTTAGTCAAAGGTAACATGAAATAAGTAAGATCTTAAAAAATCAAGAATATTAAAAAAAAAATATGTATTTTAATGTTGTTGACTAAAGTAACATATTATATTGCCTCTCTCATTATACTATTTTTTTAAGGGAAATAAAACAGCAATATGCATGCTTAAACAGCTTTAGACCTTTAGAAATTGCGTTACATTCAATCTGAATTTAATTTTGAATACACTAAATCCTACACCAAAAAATAAATAAAATATATCTAACACACATTTCAAGTCATATGAACTTTCTGACAAATTAATTTATAAATATATTAAATTACTTGAAAATTAAGAATTGGGCGGAGTTGCAAGATACATTCAAATTTTGTGTCAAGCTTATAAGGATGTCAATATTGCATCACAAGATTTCATCCTAATTAACAAAGGATGTTCCACCTAATGGAAAACGTAATAGTGTTATACTCCTTGTCAAAATATATTGAAAGTTTAGATAGAACGCAAAGTTCTTTAAAAATGTTATTTTTCTTTTACAATATTTTAGTAAAATAAAAGAGAAAAAAGAAAGCTAATATTTTAATATCAGTAGATTAGTATAAAGTAATTAATTTGTAAAATTATCAATATTAAATAAAACAGAAACTAGACAATAATGTATACAGGAAATTAAGATTGATAGTAATAAAACAAAGGTATTAAAAATATAATAAATTGAATGGAAATGGAAAATTCCAGTGATTAAAAGCTTTTCTAAAGGTACAAAGGCTTAAATTTAAACAATTCAAGATAGACCACCGGCCGTTTGTGAGGCTAGTACATAATAAAAGTCTTTCTTATTTTCTAGACTAATTTTGTAGTCTACCTGAGTTTCTATTTATATATTCTTCCCAGCATAAAAATTTGGATCCTTTTGACATGGGAAGAGGTAAATATCATTGGGGTTGAATATAAAATTACAATGCCATTAGTCCATGGTTACCTGAACGTCCTGACAAAAGGTTTTCCATATAAATTTCCATAGGTTTATATTTGTAAACAGAATAATTGTGAGGCAATTAATTCTGTAGTCCTAAGTTACTATCCTATATGTACAAAGATTGTAAACACACACTTGTTGCGTGTTGGTTGTTGTGCTCGGTATTTTTAAAGTGCCAGATAAATTTATAGTCTACAACATTTCCACACGGACACATTAAATAGTGATTAAAAATATTCAAATAGGCGCACATTCAATATATCTCCCTTGCATCAGCAATTAATGTAAACAGAAAATGCCTGGTGATTCAGCACACGCCATAAATGGCTAGAGCGCGCTTAAAAAACTACACTTGATAAAATTAGAATTTGCCTCGTGACTTTAGAGCTTAAATACATGGCCGAACGCCGGGAGAAGCTGCGTACAACCGATTCCAACGTAAACACTAGTCATTTGTGTATTTTGTGTAAATCAAAAAACCGTGAATACTTCTAATGGTGACGTAGATATGCTTTCTCCTCTTCTTTCCGAAATGCTTTTCTTTTTATCTTAAAATTTAACTCTGATCTAGCCAGACTATTGATGAGTTGCATAATACATGTATACAGGTTATGTATAGCCTGGTACTAGTTTAGAAAAATATCTGTGCTGTACATAATATATAACAGGGGTATTTCCGAAGGATTTAAAGAATTCTTTTAGCTCCGTAAGTCCCATGGTTCCAGAAAAATAACTACAACGAATATTTGAAGTATTACCGGACTTGTATATTTCCACTAATATAACCCCAATTAAATAAATATACATATACCTATATGGAGTGCATGTAAATTTATTTTCGACACGTTACCATTAGCGTATGTTCCGTAGACTATAAACTCGGAAATAGAACGCTATTGTACACGAACGAATGTCCCACAAACGTTATTACTTGGAAATGAGTGCAAAGTCGCCCACGAAGTCATGTGTGAAGTCATTTCTTTTGTTAGATATAAATATATATGTACTTCATTTTTACAACGCGCAATTTGCATATTCCCTTTTAATCTATTATCGTAACGCGACTGAAAAATCAATAGAATCTAGAGAATTCCTGTTTTAGGTAACATTTTAATGCATAGTCAAAGCTAATACTGAAGCCAACTTTTATTCATTTAATCTTGGTACACAATAATATCAAGTTAAAACTGGAGAAATTATAGTCAAAATTTAGAATTTGAGAGGATAAAATGAACTGTTAGTTGTGACAAGTCCATTACTACTGAAAAAATGAGGTGGCCACCACACGACTTTCTTATACGTATGAGCGTTTCAAATTATAGAATTTTAAGAATTTTTTATACAAAAATTATTCAAAATCCTATTCTAAGTACTTCTATTCTCTTAATAAATCTCTATAGAATGCATACTTTGCAAGATATTATCAAAAAAGTGCTACTCGCTAAGCGTAAAAGTGCTACTTCCGGTCCGAATTTTGAAATTTCATATATACAAAAAATATTGCAAATTCAGTTCTAAATACTTTTGTACTCTTGATAAATACATATAGAATGCATAACTTACGACATATTTGCAAAAAATCGTTATTCGATAAGAGTAAAAGTGGTACTTCCGGTCTGAATTTTGAAATTTCTTTTATACAAAAGATATTGAAAATTATGTTTTAAATACTTTTATACCCGTAACGTACTTGTCTAAAAAGCATGACTTGCGAAATATTCGCAAAAAACTGATTTTCGATAAGAGTAAAAGACCTACTTCCGGTAGGAATTTCGAAAAACTTTTTAAATAAAATTATTTTCAATTTCAATTTTAAGTATATATGAATTCTTTATAAATTTGTTTAAACTTAGTAGTTGACGAAATATTGGCAAAATTCGATTTTTTCACTGAAGTAAACTACTACTTCCGGTCGGCCGATTTTGCTGAAAATCTAATCAGTTCTCAAGAGGGTGATTATACTACTAAATGCAAAACTTGGAATAGATACCTACAGCGGTTTGAGCGCTATCGTGGTCACACACACACACAGAGAGAGAGAGATGTTTTAAAAACCACGTATCAGGGGACTTCAAAATGTGGACATCTGCAAAAATCTCGAGGTCGAAAATTTTCATCATCACAATACCTCCTTATACTACGTATAAGAAAGTAAAAAATGAGGTGTGGCCACCACACGACTTTCTTATACGTATGAGCGTTTCAAACTATACAATTTTAAGAATTTTTTTATACAAAACTTATTCAAAATCCTATTCTAGGTACTTTCATTCGCTTAATAAATCGCTATAGAATGCATACTTTGCAAGATATTATCAAAAAAGTGCTCCTCGCTTAGAGTAAAAGTGCTACTTCCGGTCCGAATTTTGAAATTTCATATATACAAAAAATATTGCAAATCCAGTTCTAAATACTTTTGTACTCTTGATAAATATATATAGAATGCATAACTTACGACATATTTGCAAAAAATCGCTATTCGATAAGAGTAAAAGTGGTACTTCCGGTCTGAATTTTGAAATTTTTTTTATACAAAAGATATTGAAAATTATGTTTTAAATACTTTTATACCCGTAATGTACTTGTCTAAAAAGCATGACTTGCGAAATATTGGCAAAAAACTGATTTTCGATAAGAGTAAAAGACCTACTTCCGGTAGGAATTTCGAAAGACTTTTTAAATAAAATTATTCTCAATTTTAATTTTAAGTATATATGAATTCTTTATAAATTTGTTTAAACTTAGTAGTTGACGATATATTCGCAAAATTCGATTTTTTCGCTGAAGTAAACTGCTACTTCCGGTCTACCGATTTTATTGAAAAACTAATCAGATCTCAAGAGGGAGATTATAAACGTAAATACAAAATTTGGAATTCATACCTACAGCGATTTGGCCGCTATCGTGGTCACACACACACACACAGAGAGAGAGAGACAGACAGACAGACAGACATTTTTTAAAAACCACATTTTCGGTATCAGGGGACTTCAAAACGTGGACATCTGCAAAAATCTCGAGGTCGAAAATTTTCATCATAACAATACTTCTTTATACTACGTATAAGAAAGTAAAATGAGTGAAAGAGAAACAAAACACAATGAAAAACTAGCCTTGCAAATAGTTTATGGAAGAAATTGGAACTAAAAATTATAAAATTTTCTTTCAAAAATTACATCTAATATGTGCACATTTAACAATAAGATCAGACAATGTTTAAATTCAGATATTGTTTGTATATAAAATAGAACATTTTTCATTATTTCTGAATTTGACCATTTAGTGGTAACTGAAGGGACCTACCTACGCCGATATGTTATTTTTTAACAAATTGTCAAATCATACGAAAACTCTGGAAAATATCAAGGAATTAAAAAGTAAAGTACGCTTATCTATGTATGCAGCACTGAGTCTCTTATTCAATAAATGAATTTTTCAATCATAGGGATTGAGTTAGTTTTGGTGGGTCATTCTGGTTATTACAACATTTATTTCTTGATATGACGACGTTTTCCTGTTTTTGTGTTACTATGAAATAAAGATTATTATTATTAGTATTATGTGGTTGCAATTGTTTACCTAACCTATGCTACGTACATCATTAAAAGTGTCACAAAATCTGGTATATCTTTCTTTGCCTATACTCAATAATTCAAACCTGAAAAGTCTGAAGTAAAAGAATTAAGTATACTTTACAATCTGTATTTATTGTCATGTGAGATACTGTATGATTAATATTTTTTATCGCCAACCGTCAATAAAGCGATGCGTTACCTATAGCGTTTTACGGAGGTAAACAACAACTTTATCGTACTGTACAATAAAGTACTTTTTGTACTCACCGTCTGTAAAGTGACAATTGGCGCATGTGTAGCTCGACTAGGAAAGAGGTTTTTCCGGTCGAGGCGACTGTAAAAATTGAAAAAAACACTGGCACTTTGGGACATTTAAAAAAAAATTTAACTTGGTAGTAATAAAATTTAGTCCATAAATTACTACTTCCCTCCACTATTCTTCACTAAAAGTTGGGGAAATAGGAGAAATAATTAAAAATTCTTCCAAAAAATTTGTGGCGCCATCTATTTGACCACATCGACATTTCATATTGGCAGTTCAGAATTTTTTGTATTTAAACCAAGAAACGCAATAAATGTACAATAAATTTATAAATATAAGAATAAATACCTCATGTTTGCCATGTGTAAGAATACTAAGAATATAATAACTTAATTTTAGGGAAAGGTGGGTAATAGTTACGTACATGAAATGCTTAAGTTAATTAGTTAATCTATCTTAGGTTAGGTATGATACTAATGACATTAATCAATAATATTTTTTTTAATTTAATGTTCGTACAAAAAATATTGTACAAACCACTTGCGTGAAGATACTTCCACGCATTCGCGCAATTAAAAGCACTCGCCTCCTGCGGTCGCTCGTGCTTACAAAGTGCGCTCATGCGGGAAAATAGTCTTTCCGCACTTGGTTCGTAAATAACTACATATTACCTGCCGCTAATATCTGTCAACGTAGCCATGACTGATGACTTTAAACATAAATCGTCACTGTCATAAGTTATTATATCTTTATTTTTAAAATTAACAATTTTCACGGTTGGCGATAAAATTTTGTATGCACCACGTCAGTAAAGTACCTTTATCGAACTCGTCTTTTACTCGCCGCGCTCGCTTCACTCGCTTGACTCGTTCGATAAAGTATCACTTTACTGACTTGGCACATAAATAACTATTGTCAGATATTTGAATACCATTACTGTAATTGGCACTCTTTCTGTGCCATGATCTTGTTTACTCAAGCTTCTTTGATAGCACCTGTGATATGGATAATACTAAACTGATGTTGAACTTGTGAATAAACTTGTTTCTTGACTTGTCTAGATCGGGAATTAAAAATTTTGCAGAAACAACAGTTAACTATTAAGACATATGAAACATAATAATATTTTTTTTTATTAGATACTGTAGTTAAATGTGTATATTATTATTTATAATTATCAAGGCAGAGTAATATAAAAGCTTAGGTTTTGTATCTAATTACAATTTCCCTAATTTTCGATGTATTAACGTTTTTTTGGAAGCACTGACAGCGTTTTTAGAAAATATGTTGGTAAACTAAGTCAATGACAGTATCGTACCATAATTAATAACTCATAGTTGAAAATTAGACAATGCATAATTATGTTATGTTAAACTAAATTTGAAAAGCTTACACACAATTAAACACAATTTTTATTATTAATTAAACTCGACCTTTCATAATGGTCAGTACGGTATGAGGACGGGAATGTAGTTAGCATTGCTTTGATACCTTTAGGAGTAGAGTCACAGAATTTGACTTTGACCTGTTATAATCAAGTTATGCTTGCAGTTTCGAAAAAAACAAATATAGTAGACAATTTAATTCATCTGTCAAAAACATGACATTTTAATACACGCTGTGTTAGTTTGCTATCGGATAAACTGCATGTTTGCTAGCGGATAAACTGCATGTTGATTTTCCATGGCAACGAAAATTCTTTTGTATATGTATTCAAAGGAATGTTAAATAAAAATATTTCGGTTTATTAATATTAATTAAATGATTCATTAAATTGTCTTACCAAATACCATTCGAGTTTGTGTTTATTTCCGGAACAAACTTTCGTTTTGACAAAACTCAAACTTTGTTGCTTAAGGGTAACACGACTCGAACAAATAACAAAAGGTAAAACCGCTCCACCTTCGGTGTCGCGGTTTTACCATGTTATTTGTTCTCGTCAGTTACCAAGCAACAAAGCTTTCGTTCAAAATGAAAGTTTGTCCGGATAAACACAAACTCTTATGGTATTACCCCCGAACATATAATATATATTTTAAGTAGAGGTAGTTTCAAATATGTTGTATGAATTAACTTTGGAACAATAGAATATGGAATATGGAAAAATAGAATATGTATTAGAAAAAAATATAATAGAAAATACATTAAGGCAAAAGCAATTTTTGGAATAGGTCTCTATTATTTACAGACTAGTTTAAATTTTATTTATATTCTAAATAATTGTGGTTATGAAATAAATTAGTTGTTCATTTTCAAAGAGATTCTACATTTTTTTATTCCTTTTCTAAAAAAAAAAATCTACAAAATCTATACATGTGAGGTAGTTTTGAGCATTTATTTTATTCCTTATTTTGAATTAAACATATTTTATTAGAGAGTATAATTTTAAAATGATTATGTTTTTCAAGAATACTGCTCAACAGTTTTCCTTTGAAAAAGAAATTGAATAATAGTCTATTGTCTATGACTTAGCTTAACATACATCTCGCCAATTTTAATGTACAATTTCATTTAACTAAAGAACTTTCTTTTTCACTTGAATAAATCAACATGAAAAGTGCCTGGCAGTGACATACATAGTTACCTTCACATACACACGTATGTAAGAGAAACTGTGCTCATGAACTGTTGACTGTACAGTATATATCGTTGTTTCACTGGAAGTATACGTGAATTTCTTAGAAATCGGCACGTTGTTATAAATTGAGAAAACAAACTGAGATAGGAAATTTCATAAATTAAACAAAGTTACATAGATTGATAAAAATTAAGTATTTCACTTTAATTTTACAATCATTTTTTTAAATAATACAGCTAAGATAAATGCATATTATGGCGTGGCATAAGTTGGTGATATCATAGTAACAGACACATGTACGTCCAATTAGTCACATTTAATTTCCGGGATTCCCAATGTTTACGTATGAAATTCCTTTTATGTATCTCCTAAGGCGTATAAAAAACAAGAATAGTAAGCAGATTCCAGATTATTAATTAATTTACGCACTTTGAATTTCATTTATGCGCTACCTAATACGGATTCAGCAAAACGTAAGAACGTGTAATGCGTTTTAAAGAAAGCACTTGATTACTATTAAATTAATTCACTTGTTAATATATTTTCCACCTTACACAAGACGTATATTTTTATATATACCGTATTTACAGTAGCTTATAAATGCAATTAGGGTCGCAGAAGCAAGAAAAAAGAAAACGCACGACGTAAAATAAAATATGTTTCATCAAAGGCCACACTTAAATTGTTGTTAACTATAAAATATTGAATATGTAAATAGTCCAGAAGCAATATGGCGATTAAATACTTAAAAATAATTTATTGTACTACATGCAACTTCATTTGATGATTATATATATAAAAAATTATGGGAGAAAGAATATCGGGTTAATCCGCTGTAGTGCAACCGCAGACACGTGTTTCAGACTCGTTGGTCATCGTCAGTACGGTGTAGCCAAGGAATAAGGTGGGATATCCTTGGAGATAGAAACAAAAGGAAGACCATCGGGAAGACAGACCACCAATTGCAGCTTAAATGTCAGAAGATCCTCAGGTCTGAGTGACAACAACTGACACCGCCGCGAGGCAGACATTGTCAACCCGCGTGCCGTCCAACCCAGGAATGATAAATCAATAAGGAAATATCACGGATACATAATAAAAATAGGAGAAAGAATATCGGGTTAATCCGCTGTAGTGCAACCGCAGACACGTGTTTCAGACTCGTTGGTCATCGTCAGTACGGTGTAGCCAAGGAATAAGGTGGGATATCCTTGGAGATAGAAACAAAAGGAAGACCATCGGGAAGACAGACCACCAATTGCAGCTTAAATGTCAGAAGATCCTCAGGTCTGAGTGACAACAACTGGCACCGCCGCGAGGCAGACATTGTCAACCCGCGTGCCGTCCAACCCAGGAATGATAAATCAATAAGGAAATATCACGGATACAATGTCTGCCTCGCGGCGGTGTCAGTTGTTGTCACTCAGACCTGAGGATCTTCTGACATTTAAGCTGCAATTGGTGGTCTGTCTTCCCGATGGTCTTCCTTTTGTTTCTATCTCCAAGGATATCCCACCTTATTCCTTGGCTACACCGTACTGACGATGACCAACGAGTCTGAAACACGTGTCTGCGGTTGCACTACAGCGGATTAACCCGATATTCTTTCTCCTATTTTTATTATGTATCCGTGATATTTCCTTATTGATTTATCATTCCTGGGTTGGACGGCACGCGGGTTGACAATGTCTGCCTCGCGGCGGTGTCAGTTGTTGTCACTCAGACCTGAGGATCTTCTGACATTTAAGCTGCAATTGGTGGTCTGTCTTCCCGATGGTCTTCCTTTTGTTTCTATCTCCAAGGATATCCCACCTTATTCCTTGGCTACACCGTACTGACGATGACCAACGAGTCTGAAACACGTGTCTGCGGTTGCACTACAGCGGATTAACCCGATATTCTTTCTCCTATTTTTATTATGTATCCGTGATATTTCCTTATTAAAAAATTATGACTCAAATTGTTCTATTCATATTAAGTATTTGAGATCTGTATGTATGATTAACAATCTTGCAAAAGTATTAATGATATAAGAATACATGTAGTAATGGGCTACTGGAACTTTGAAACGTTTACTTCAGTGCCCGATCCTCTTACCCACGTGGGGCTACTCATTTATTTGAACAGGATAGTATCAACATCCCGTTGAATTGAGGTACGTACCACAACTTTATAAGTATTCAAAATTGAGTATCAAGAGATGATATTCCATTTCAAACTAAAGAACGTTTATATGACGTATATAGGGATAATTATCTTTAATATGCTAATCAAAATGAATGGAAAAATAGGTTTAATAGTTAAACCGAATTTCACAGGGATTAATCACGTTCGAATTGATTATCTGTGCTCCTTAACAAATAGATATATGCTTGTGGCTGATTGAATGGACTGAAAATTCGTTAATTTTTTCGATCTATGAAAAATAAAAATATTATAACAGAAGATGTAACCAATGGTAATTTGACATGACTCGTCAAGAAAATAAGAAACTATGAAGTGCAAATGGCGAACCCCCGTAACTAAAGGCTAAAGTTTCTCTATGTACTAAAAAAAAAGACATTGTCGGTCTTCTTGGATAGCCATGAAATGTTAATAGCCGATTTTAAGTCAATATATAGTAAGTACTATGCATCCTTACTGCAAAGATATTGGAGCTCGGTCAATACTTTTAGTTGAAGAGTAACTTAAAAAATAGAGTTTCACGAGAAACGTTTTCAAGGCATCTGATTAATCTTAGGCAGGTATATAATTATTAATTAAAATATGTAAGTAGTGTTATAGAAGTATGAGATGATTATTTTCAAATAAAAGAAAATATTAATTCCTTCATAGTTGCCCATGAACATAAAAAACTTTGCATTCTGTAGTGTTTTACCTTCCTATGCTTCTTAAGCAGCCTTTCTTTTTTCACTTCTCTACCACACCTTCCATTGTAAAATAATTTGCTTATGTCAATCGTTGCAAAGTGTACGTGTTACCATGATATATTTGAAATTTCATTTCTTACATTCCCAATTAAAATCAATTTCTTATTTAAAACATATCCAAACGTAAATACAAAAGAATCTCCAAATACATTCTGTTTTATTTTAAGACTTTTAATTTAGTATAATTTACGCCTAACAAAAATTTTGTAATTATGTTTTCAAAATCAATCATTTACATAACAAATACAAATTTTATTATTTTTAATATCGCCAACTATATAATAATATTCGTAACATTACAATTATCTCTCCCCTAAAAGATGAATTCTTAATTTACTATAGAATTTGTTTTTTCTGTATCTGCAAACGGATATTACATACAAATATCTCATTCAAACATCATACACAATACTACATCTTGTCATTCCAGTCATTAACGCCTGTCAAAAACAAAAACCTCATTTTGCTATTCCCTACAAAACATTTATACGCCAAACCTAAACATATCTATCATTTAAAATCAATACTTTATCACAGATTTTATATTTAAATACCACACAATATACTAAATCCTGTTCACTAACATTTCTACTTTTTCTTCCGATGTTTATATTTTAAATTCCTTCATTTACTCCTCACCCATTTGCAACTCTCTAGCACTGTACTCAATTACCACACACCCAAACTTTTTCATTCACCCTAGCTACGAATATTATATACAATAAATTATAATTTAACTATAGGTTCTAAATTATAGCGCTCCATGTTGGGCGCCATAATTGAAGTGTATCCTATGCTTCTTAATGCAGCTTTCTTTTTTTTTTACTTCTTTACATAATTCATTTCTTGAACCTAAACACCTTCCATTAATAATTTGCTCGTCAATTGTAGCACGTGTTCCCATGACATATTTCATTTCTGACACTCCAACTTCAACCAAATTTCTTTTAAATAATACTCTTTGAAACATATCCAAACGTTTCATTATCTATCATCAAGCACAAATTTTGCCTGCTATAGTAATTGCAACATTTACAATTTACATTTACTTGGCAAATTAAGTTTGACAGAATATTAAATTTTAATTCGATTCAGACGTTTAAGAATAAAAATTCGTACTCTAAACATTGGACTTGCATGATTCTTCTTTTGTTCATTACAAAGCGAGAGAGATATTTTAATTTTAACCAACTGAGTGTATTTTCACTTTTTTTTTTACTTTAGCACGAAAGTATACGTAAACACTGTATAACGTTTCATTCTAAATAACCTAACTTAATGGACACAGTTTATAGATTGAACTTTTTAAAATCACTGCATTTCTCTAATTTAGTAAATAATGTAGCAAAAGTTTATTGATGAAAGATCACGTCATGGAATTTTCTGGGCAATCGTAACTGTTTAAAGATGGGCTGAAGTAAATAAATATTCTATATTAATTTATACAAATTGAAAAACTTGAAGTAAACTATCAATCTACTAAAACCAATACATTGAAATAAATAAAGTGATGTTCAAGTTTGAAATTATATAATTATAACTATTAATTTTAAAATGTTAATACTTTACAATTGAGTGAGGTGTGGTCCGCTTTCAAAAAAAAGAAGGAAAAGTAAATGTATTTAAACAATATTATCGTAAAATATTATCTGTACAATTCGAATATTATTTAAATAGAGTAATATTAACACACACACCAAACACTAAAAAGTACGACAATGTGAGTTGTCTTGGGTTTTCCAATGATGCAAAATCCGACAACACAAGCGGAAGGTTATAGCAGTTTCTACTAGTCTTTCTGTTTCACGATTGGTGAGCCCGTTATAAAGTATCATTTTTTATCGCAGAACAAAAAAATGAAATTCACAATCTAGCATACAGTCTGTTTAGAAAGAAACGTATTATTATAATGGAGTTTATTTTATATGGAAAGCATGTGTTTATTATAATATTTGAAATATTTTAGAAACATCAAACGCTGAGAACGACCAGGGTTATTCCACAATAATTAAGTCTCCGTTATGTGGGTAAAACCCAAACGTTCCATATGTTATACACACATAGTATGTATGGTCAATCAGCATTTAACTTTTATAACTCCTTTGTTTATTATAGTTATAGTGTAGTTATAGAACTACATTTGTATAATGTAACTGTGCTTGAAGTAGACGCACTTTATACATTTTTTGTAGACAGTATTAATGACATTAACAAGTTGCGTAATGAGGATTGCCATCTAAAACGTGAAAAACTGGTTTGAATTCAGTACAAATTTACTTTTAATAGACGTGTACTATATATACGATTCTTCAATGAAAATTTCAAGGAATTTGCTTTTATGTAATCAATTAATTTTGTTCTGAAATTGTTCATTACAGAGATGTTCTTTTGCTTCTCTTGCTTACGAAATCGTTGGAAATCCCTTAAAAACGGAGCATGCTTTTAAAACAAGTCCATTAAGTATATTTTGTATAATAAAACAAACATTAATGTTGAGTTGATTTCACTAATTTGACATTGACAATACTGTTGTGAAGAACTGGTTTCGTTCTTTTATATTAGGAAATATGCAGATCAAGTGGAATCTTTTTTTCCAATATGAAATGGAGTTCCTAATTAAAATTTTATCAAGATAATAATCAATAAAAATCCATTATCTTTATTTTATTGATTTAATTTAAATTATTTATAGAAAGAAACCGATAAAAGACAAGAAATATATGCAGAACATAGTATATATAAAAGCCTGAGGAATAGTATATAATAATATTAATAATTTATATTTATACATTCCCTCTCGGCAGTCAAATGATGCGACTTAATTGCTTATCAACAGAAATAGTAATATTGTAATGAGCTGCTGTATGAAAAATAATCTAAATTTTGGAGTTTAAAAATATGACATAGTTAGTGAAACAATTGATTGTAGAATGAGTTTTTTTTTTTACTGAATACAGCACGACATATATTTGCATATTTGTGCCCCCAGTTCTTGCTCGCACAACGTGACTATATCAAAAATCAACTCTAACATAGAAGATCTAAATGTATTAAATAAATGTCCTCCTCCAGTCGAATAAAACACATTACATTATGTCCTCCGCTTGTCTTCAGTCTTTATCATAATACATCTAACAATTCTAATTAAGTAATTTTGTGTGTCTCTTCACAGGATGATAAATGATAATCCTACCCAAAACGAATTAAGAAAAAATTATATGTGTAGCTCGGAATATTTCCTAAAATCCAAGTAGTGAATTTCGCGGATGTTTTATGTTGGCTACGAAGACAATCAAGACAGAACGTGTACCCAAATAACAGATGTAGAAACATTTATCCATTAAATTACATGTTATTCTATTGAATCCAATGCCAACTTAAAACACCCGCGAAATTCGATAAATGTTAATTGAGATGATGTAAAAAATTTATATACGTTCTGCTGTTCATTACTACATCGCTATTAGCATTTTTTCACAGAAAAAAATAAACATTTCCCCTATATTTATCACATAGCAAGGATGCTTCTATTTCTATACACATCCACCACAGTATTTTTGTTTTTATGATTTCAAATTCGATGTCACACAAGTCACGACGTAAAACTACGCGAATTTCTGGACTACGTCAATGATCTCTGACATTTTAAATAGATATCTTGTACATCACACAAGTTTTCGTTTAATACGATGCCAAAAATCGCTTGTGAAAAATATGGTGAATCATGGAGAGTCGTTCACAGTGTACCGTTTTTTCGTTTTCGAAGGACAAAGCAGTGTAAAAATGTTCATTTATATTAGTAGTTGCAAAAATAAATGAAATACAATCACCGTTATTTTAGTGCTCTGTAATATTTTTAATATTATTTTATTCTTGGAATATCATTGGTGTGGAGTGCAACGGTTGCAGGAAGCGATGCATTTAATAGTTAGTTAACAGTCGAATTATGTTAAATATTGTGCGTGTTGAATATGGTATATATGCAATAACCTCTAAGTTTAGATTGAATTAGATGATAGGAAAAATGAATAGATTTACATATTTAAGCATGGAATCACATAATACAATGAGGTCTTCTGTAAAATTTGATGCAGTTTTAGAGGGCAAATAATTTTCTAAAGCTCAATAACCTTCAGCAAAGATATGGTAATTTAGGTTTGATATACATTTACAATTATTACAAAAGCGGATTTGTGGAACAAGAATATTTGCAAAGCTAAATTTATTACGTTCCATACCCTGATTCTCACAATCTATTAATTGTATCGTCGGGAGCATAGAAGGTCTTGACAAAACACTGTACCATAAGAAAACAAATGTATAAAAATGTCATTTTTAATGATAAACCATAGGCAACGAAACAAAAAATTATTCTTAATTATAGATAGATATGGCATCTACTGAGATCAATGAACCCAAAAGACTGTTAAGTCTTTCACACAAATATTCACTTATTAAACTAGGAAATTTCAAGCACAACAAGTTTCAGACACCCCATTAATTACACTGTGCACGAAATTGACAATATTTATTTGGAACAACCGGGGTATCTATCAGGTAAAGTCAATTCGGGTACGCTGAATTCAGTGGTGCCAATCGTTTTTTTAGGTTAGGTCATTTAATTAAATTATAACATACTTTATTTTTGCATAAGATATGAATAAAAACAAAATTGAGTTATGATTATACACATTTAAAAATTATGCATTCAGTTTGAGATATTTTCCAACAGATGGCATCAGTGTTTTTATATAACTAAAGTCCCTAGATATATATAAAGTACCGCAATTACCTCCATTTTGGCGCCAAAGAAGCGGCAAATTTAAAAATCTGCCCGTTTTTTAGCTTAACAAATTCAATACGCGAAAATTGTATTTTTATTTTCTGGAAAAATCTTGTCCCGTGCGGATGCTATCCCGAGCCGCCCGCGTGTGAAGCGAACATCTTACCATTAGACTACCACGGGTACTTCAATGTGATTTGTCTTATCGTCTATTTGTATATATGCGTACGAATTACTAAATAACTACTAAATGTCACCAAATCACCGCGATTTTGGCGCCGTTATAATGGGACAAACCAATTGCGGTACTTTATATATCTAGGGACTTTATATATAACCATCAAACATATTGTGTATTATTGCATATTTTGATAATTTTGACATTTGGTCTAAACAACCTCCTCGTTTACAAGTTCTGTTTGGTTTTTTCAGTGCGTATTTTGATCGGTTTGCGAAATTAATCGTTTTAAAATATATAAAATGGATATATGTGGAGCAATAAAATTCAATAAGTTTTGTTATGTTTGCGGAAAATACACTATCATGCCTAATCGGCGTAAAATTACTCCGAACATAGTTGAAATATATCGCCAATATTTCAATCAAGAAATTTTTCACGATGTGGAATGGGCCCCGTCTATCATTTGTACAGGATGCTTGAAAAAATTGAATCAATGGAATATATGCCTTTTGGTATTCCTATAATTTGGACGGACCTACAAGTACATAATTTAGCTGAATGTTACGCGTGCGTGAATTATATTTTCGGAACCAACAGAAATAAGATTCGTTCTATGACATACAAAGCAACAAAATTTGTACAGTTGCCATTACCGCACTCCGAAAACATACCCATCCCAAAAAAACAGAGCCCTAATGAAGAATACACACCGCCAACTGTTGAAACTGCTGGAGAGTCAGGTGTACGTATCCGAATATGTACCATCAAACGTCACTCCATATTGCAACCATATTGAAATTACATAAAACCATCTTGATGTTATGACACGCCGCCTCAAGTTATCACAGCGACAGTCGATTCTCTTAGCTAAAGAATTAAAACGAGTAAACGTTTTGGCACCAGACGCTCGTGTATATGGATCAATCGGCCGTCATCGTCATTTTTTTAAATCAATTGAGAATAATTCGTTGGCTTATTGCGACGATATCCACGGTTTGGTTTTAACATTGCACCATGAATATAAACCCGAAAACTGAAGACTATTTATCGATTCGTCCAAAAGTAGTTTGAAAGCAGTTCTACTTCACGTTACGAACTCAAAAAATTCCGTTCCGATTGCACTGAGCACAAATACAAAGGAGAACTACTTATCATTGAAAAAATCATCGATCTAGTGAAATACAATGATCACAAATAGAAAATTTGTGCGGACTTGAAGGTGGCTTCAATTCTCACTGGTTTGCAATTGGGGTACACAAAAAATATGTGTTTTATGTGTTTATGGGACACTTGTTATGCTGGCGATCAATACGAAAAACGGGACTGGCCTATACGTGAAGAAATTAGATTGCGCCGACATAACATTATAGGGTTAGTATTAAAATCTAGGTTTTGACCAATTGAAATTTAATTTAACATTATTTTATTACAGGAATACTTAATGGACCAGATATTCGACGTTTGATGAAGGACAGACTATTCGAAAGCGCTCTTAGTGATGCAGAGCTTCTGGCATGGGACTATTTAAAGGCGGTCATTGAAAATGTACTTGGGGCTCGTCGATCCGAAGATTGTCGCATACATATTGAAAATATGCTTAACGCTTTCCACAACATCGGTGTTAGTATGTCATTGAAATTAAATTTTCTTCATTGTCATATCGAAAAATTCGCCGAACAGTCACCAGCCGAATCTGATGAGCATGGTGAACGCTTTCATCAGATAACAGCAAGACTCGAACACTGGTACAGCGCAAAGAAGATTGATGCTCTATTAGGAGATATTTGTTGGAATTTACAAGAAGAAAGTGAAATTGAACATGATAATTGAAAAAAAAATTAAAGGAAGGACACAATTTTAATAATTTAAAATGTGTAGTTGAATTTTATTTTATTTGCTTATATTTTATGCAAAAGAAATTATTTTAGAAATGATTTGAAATTTTCTTGCGAACAAACGTGAAAAATTGTATTTTTTGGCTAAATCGATCATTCTTTTCGTAAAATGGCTTCTATTTAGTGTATTTTACCAAAACAGTGAAAATCCATTCCAATTTTAACGAAAAAAAATAATTAAATACTAAAAATATTGCAGCAAAAATTAAATTTATTATTGAAATAATTCGATTAAATAACCTAACCTAAAACAACGATTGGCACCACTGAATTCAGCGTACCCGAATTGACTTTACCTGATATGTGCCCCGGTTGTTCAGTTTTTAGACTTGCACAGTGTTATCTAATAAAACAGAATCCATTACTACATTTTTCTTGATTCCGCTCATTGCTTTTCCTAATATACATATAGTTCTTTCTGACTGTTTTACCAAAACATATTTGAGTGTATTATTTTCCATCATATGATGTTTATTTCAACAGTCTACGAAACTGATTTCTGACGCTAACACGGTAGCCCAAGAACTGCTTCAAAACTAATTCTGGGAAGATCATTTGGATTTCCTCGAGAAGTAAGAATCAATGGATCCACTTGCGCAGTGGAGCTTGATTAAGTATGCTCAAAAAATGCAATTAATTAAACATATGACAGCACACAGCAAGCGCATGCGCAGTAAATTATAACAAACCGAATCATGAATGGTTTTATAATAATACATTGTTGTTAGTTGAACCAAGTGCATATGTTTCATATTGATTTTTGCATAATGATACTTGTTGTGAATTATCAATTATTGCTATGCATTTTGTAACATTATTTGTTACGAGTACATTTGGTATATTTATAGAAATATGAACGTTTTCACGGTAAAAGCAGAAACTTATTTCATAAGATCAATTTTACCCGTTCTGGTAGTAACTTAAGTATTGAACAAATTATGAACTTACTCATAGCGTTACAATGAGTCAGTGTGCAAAAACTGTGGGAACACCGGTTTGAATTCCATGTGCCTTATACATATATACCAATAATTTACATTACTAACTCACTAAATAAAAACAATGTATTGAAAGAAAATTACTATTATTCCTGTACAGGACTTGTATCATCAATATATGTATCGCTACAGTTCCAATTATTTAGATTACTATTGCAAATAAACTGAAAATGGTCGCGTTAATCATGTTTGCTATAGCCGAAGGAAATACGCTGCAAATCGATTTTCCAATTTTGCTTGTTAGCTTCTGTCTGATTGGCGAACATGTATTACTTCTTCTATTTCATTATCAAAACACCACGAAATGATAACTCACCATCATAGTTCCATTGATCTAGATCACAGGGATGATAAGGTTGTGGGGGATATTGAAGGTTTAGTACGTCTCTTTCTTGCTGCTGTACAGGATCTGTGATCGCTCTACAACAATTGATGTCTCCCGTTCGCGCTGCAATGTGCAGAGGCGATTCACCTTGCAAATTTCTCGGACAAGGCCTTGCTCCAGCAACTATCAGCCACCTAGCGATCTTCCATTGACCCGTTGCCACTGCAAGATGTAAAGCGGTTTGGTCGTCGTCATTAGCTGTGTCCAGTAACCGAGGAACCGGTGATGCTCTGATAAGGGCCAACGCTGCTTCCAGGAACCCTCGTAATATAGCTTCGTGCAGATAACTGTGGAAAAAAAATCATTTTATTTATATTTATAACTTAATGTTATAATAAAAATAATAATGACGGAAATGGAAATTACAGTTTCCAATTGAGGTATATTTTATGAACGCGCAGTGAAAGTTATCAGGAGTTTTAGCAAAACAAAATTTAATACCATTTTATGAAGTTCATGCACATGTAAGTACCACAATCTAGGAAAATTAGCTATTTAAAATACAGTTTCGGGAAGCGTTCCCCAGAAGCTCTGAAGCATGACGACGATTTCTAAGATACATGTAAAATATTTCCATTTCAGATTATGAGATATTACAGATACATATTCAATAAATATAATATTTCTTTATTTCTCATTTTTTACATTGCGAGGGTGTTCGGTAAAGGTTTTTTTCTGAAAATAAGCTCCGTGAAGTATGAAAAACACTTTATTAGAGCAATGAACTACCTCTTTACGGTCTGCATAAATTGTGTTAGTTTTTATAATGCATATAAATAAGAATTACATAAGATGTCTGTGGTACAAAACCACAAATATTTTAAAACGTTACTGTCTTTTTTCAATCTATAGCAACTAATTTTAAAATTATGCAAAAAGGATGAATTAATTAAAGCAAATCTGACCTTTAATATTAATTATTTCAGTGATAAGTTTGTCTTCTTAGAATTTTTTTTTACATATAATATTTAAATAATACCTAATGTATGCACAGGCAGACATAAAAGATAAAGAAGCAAAAAAGACTTTACACTTTATATTGGGAAAGTTTGAATAAGAGTTTTGAAATAAAAAATAGGTAAACCCTGTTCGTTCCAATGTATTTTGCATATAAAGATGTGGCAATTTATTTCTAATTTATTGATTACATTTCAATAATTTGTAGACAGCACAGATCTTCATTGAAAATTTTAATACAGCTTTAGATAACAGACTGCCTAAGATAGAATACTCAAACCTAAAGTATTCTTAAAAAATAACAAATTGTTATTTAAACATACAATAATCGAGGAAAACATGTTATATATTCATCAAAAAAATCAAAATCAAATCTTAAAAATGATACATTAACGAACACCATTGCAAAAGATGGACGAATACTTTCTTGAGAACGTAATTTTTTATGAATACCCGTTACTTATTTGGAGAAACATACTATACAATCATGAATACGATGAGATGTTATGTATATACTGGTAGAAAAGATGAGTTTTCTCTGAGTTGGTGTTGATTCCATTCATTAAATTAAGCTAAATATGACGGAAAGCGATAAAAATTCAGACCAAATCCGACAACGTTCCACTTGCAAAAATTAAGCAAACACATTAAAAATTTCACCTCTCATATATTTCAAGACATCAAGTCAATTTCAAAAATTAATCCTCAAATAATGAATACAATTTCACCAAGTAATATAAAGGTGTTTGTGTTGGGATAATTTCGAATTCATATATTCCTAGCCTGGAATTAATATTTGGCGAAAATATTCTTTATAACGCACAGAAAGCTTCAGTTATGTAGAATGTAGTACTTAGGAAGTAAACTTTCAAATCAAAGGTACTAACTAACTAGCTGGAGTTGTGCAAAATGTGAGGTTGTTATAAACAATAGATGTTTGTGTAAATCTGACTTATTAATAATAAGTAGGTAAATATCTGAATGTTAGGCCTGTTTATTTTAAAATTTGCAGGAGCTATCTATAATTGAACTAGGTTTATCAGAAAGAAACTCTTATTATTTTAAATGGATCTGCTCTCGATAAACCGTATAGAAATACTCAATAAACAATAGTTATTAGAGATCAAAAATTTAATGTGTATTACGTGGCAGAAAATTTTAGTTCTATAAAAATCTACAGAGATATTGATGCTGGGAATAAAATTAATATCATGCGCGAAGTAAAAAAGGCCTTAAGACAATAATAAAAAATATTATTTAAGTTTTTTGGAGTTCATATATTAGGTATATTAGTTGATAAATAAACAAGCTTTAAGTATATTAATTTTCATTTATAATAATGCTATTTCTATCCAGTAAAATAAATCTTTGCTGATTTAACATTAATCAGAAAGGCACTAACATCAGAATTTCAAAAATATATACTATTTCTAGCTAGGTATGTAAAAGATCGAGGGGCACGCAGACTTGTTCATTAACGTCTGGACAAAAGTCAATACTAAAAACCGCATATTATAGGTTAGGGCCAGATATAATTATGCCCCGCGGTTAAAAAGTTAATCAATTAACTGGCAATTACTGACACTAATCATTAAAAATATTTAAATAATGATCGTTTTTTTCAAATTCGTCGATTTAGTGATTCTTTCACGTGGTGTTATTAATAATTAGATATATGCAATAATAATAATATGTATAATTAATTTCAGGAATTCCAAGAGTCTACAATATAAATTCTGGTATCATGAAGTATACAAAAAATTTGATTATTATTCAAATTATGTGAAATAAAAAATGTGAAATGACAGGGATGTTTTCCCAGCTTAAGGCATTCTAATAAATGTAAAAATTCCCATATAACAATCGGTGTCATTCTTCAAAGTAATAAACGCTCAGGCAAATCCATGAGCGTCATCTAACTTCCAAAAAGAGTGATGCTTTTAGTGTTCTGTATATATATAATCCTTAAAAAAAAAACTACGGATGCGTCATTTCATCAAATTTATCTTCAAATAAAGTAATACCACAGTGAGTACTTATATGCGGAAATACTTCCAAGAATATTCACCTTATTCTTCCGAACTTTGTATAAGAACAATTATTAATTATTTTTTTAAAAAATGAATAGAGAATATTGTGCCAGAATGTACATATTTTAACAGGCTTGTCTGCCAAATATATAACACACGAAAGTGCGTATGTGTAAACACACATTTAAAATATACGAGATGGTATGAGATCATCAGCGATATGCTACCGCTACATAGTATGCAGTACCCATTACGCTATAAATAAGAACAAGCCTTTTAATACCAAAACTAAACGGAACGCGAACAAACTCCCATGTCTATTTTTAAAACGACCGGTGAATGCATTCTGGTTGTCTGCTCTTTTTTCAACCACGGCTATTATGAATGAAAAGTGAAATGACATAATTCCACTAGCGATTATTTTTAAAAATAGTTTCAGAAAAAAATTCACTTACGTTAGTAGGTCAGATGTATTGTCTACTTGAATACTAAGTTTTAAACTTAAACACACCATACTGAATTGTAAATAAACTATCACAGATAAAAGGGTTTAACACCTGAACACCACGAGAGTAAATTTTGTACTGTGAGTAAAATTCAAGTCGATATATTTTGTCAGAAAATTTTGTTTATTTTGAATTTCCCCAGACGTATGAGTGTGCCTCAGAGAAATTTCCGGTTATTCCCAACTCCCTACCCTTTAGTACTTATAACGGGATAAAGTTATAAAAATTTCCCATTTTAAATGGTATGTAATCGTATATAAACTATAAATAAGCGGAACGATAAAAATCTCTGCCCCTACCGTAGTAGTGTTTTCCTAATTACGTGAAATTAAATTTTAATACAGATTTTTTCCGTGGTTTACAAATATTTCATGGGTTCCCTGGGAATTTTTGAAACTGGACTTTACACTTTAATATTAATCACAATATTTATATTTTCCTATATGCTATAAGTGGCAGTATTTATATTCATACATTAAATATATGCTAATTAATTTAAATATATTTTTTTGTAAGGGAATACTTTTTTATAAATATGAAAAATACACATTCGCATTAATATAATTTACAAAAAGTATCAGTATTTATTATAATCAAAATGCCTAGCATATCAAACTTTATGTAAAATAATTAGTAGACTATTTAGTCGGAGAAATTAATCAGGATGATTATAAAATTGCTTAGAGAAATATTGCAATATAAGTATATATGTAATAATAAAGCTGTGCTACTTATGCAATTAAATTATGTTGTTCATGTATCATGCAATTTGTGGATAACGGGGCAATCATATTTTAAAGAATGTGAATAATAAAAATATACGACAATTTAATGAGACATTTATATTAGGTACCTATTACATTTTAATTATTGTTATAAAAAGTGAAACAAATATAAAAGAAAGCGGGACTTGTGTATCAAAATTTCATACTTAATTTCGTAATCGAACAAAATAATAAATGTTAAAATGGAGAGATTATTAATTAAATAGTCTGAAAAACATTACTTTTAGCTAATTTTGTTGCTTAACAGGAAATATAGCACTTGCTTTAATCTTCATTAGACTTCATTTTACATGTATAAATTAAATAAGACATTCTGCATCGGTTCTAATATTTTCTTTTTGGTCAATCGCGATATTGTAAACATGGCATAAGCACACTAAAATGGACTGAAAATAATAACTCAGACATAAATTACTACAATTCGAGAACAACTCTATTATATATAGAAAAATATAATGACACTATATTTTTCTATATATAATAGAGTTGTTCTCGAATTGTAATAATTTAGAATTTGTTACCACTTGAAAAAGCTACAGTGTAGCGAAACAGCTGTTGTGTTTTTTAATTAAATATAGTGTAAATCTGAACCAAGTGTTTGTGTTTTTTATTTCTATTACATCTCCGGTTAATTATCATTCATCAGTAACACCAGTAACTTACTCTTTCAATATTAATAGTGCCACTCTTGGCCTGACAAACGATGTTTTCAAAAGTTGCATCTGAACGCACCCTATATATTTGTACTAACGAAAATAAAACCACCAAAAATAACCCCATATTAAAGATAATGTGTAATATGTACTTTTAAATTTTGTGTAATCAATTATTGTGTATGTTGTACTTCTTCAATTAGGTAATAAGGAAATATATTCGTGTCTGAATATGTATTTATATGAATGTACCAAAATGCATATACAATGTGATCAATCTCAAGTGAAGATTGAGTGACCTAAATTTTTAAGTTGGATACATTGTCTAGTTGGTAGTATTATTAAATATTTGTTGATAGCTCTAGTAAAGTGCACATACCGGTTGTATCAAATGCCATAGGGACTCTCATGCATACGTATGTATATGTATGCCAACCCTATACCGACTGCCGTCCCAATGCCGGCGACGTATACATCGTATATACGTGTACATTGATTTCCTATGGCTAATACTATTTGACACAACCGGTATGTTTTCGACAAATATTTTTATGTTATATTTATATTAGTAAAGAATATGAACGAATAAGATTTTCAATTTTAATTTAAAAAAAAATCACTTAGATCACAATGTTAGGAAGCGTGTGTTCGAAATAAAAAGAAAAATTCAGGATAGGTATCTGACTAACAAGAAACTACCCTAATGTAGGGATTTTTAAGATACAACCACACTTCACTTGTACATATATGTCACATTGGACATTTTCAAATAAGTATGTATTAACATTTATGATAAATGTAATCAAAACATGTAATATTTATATATTGTTAGATTATTCCTTATGGTTAAATCACTTTGGCAACCGATATGCGCCAATAAATTAAAATGATGCCAAATTTTACTAAAGCAATATCAGGGCTATAATAAATAGTAATTTTCATACGCTTTCTGACAATTGCCATAATTACCTTTGACGTTTGTTATAACTGTGATTCAAATAATACAAATTTGTCAATTATGCTTGCTTACTAAACAAAATAGCCAAGTATTAAATAAAATATAAGTACAGAAAATTAATAATTACTTTATTAATAATATTCTATTTGTAACTGACTGCTATAGGTATATCGTGAAATATTAATTAACTGTTTAACTTATTGTTCTGAAATTATTCCGGTAGATGAGAATTAGTAGTGGCATTGAATGTTGTCAAAACGATTCAACTACAGCCTTGTTTTTCTGTGCCCGCAGTTTAAAAAAAATACTGTATTAAGAATATTATCGATTATATACAGTTTTAAAATAGTAGTTCTTTGAGGTATAGATGCAATTCGTTTCGTTGGGAAAGTGGCAGCCTTCACAACGAAATTGTATTTAGCTGCACATCACCACATTGCAACTTAAATTGCATGCTATAATTATCATGTTTAAAATTCATTCTTTTCTTCGATTGCTACTTCAGATATCTCAAACATATATAAACGTATAATATGACGTCACACATTGTTGATGACAGTATTCTAATTTGGTTTATTTACAGTTTGCCTGTGTTTCCATCAATAACAAGAATTAAAATTTAATAATACTGACGTGTAAGAAAATCAACAAAAATATTATTAGTTTACATTAAATAAGGAAAACACATTATTCTTCTATATTTTGTCGTGACCTAGTATTGCATTGCAGTTGAAACATGTTTATACTTTGTTGGAATATAATTAGAGCCATAGAAACAAATCAGTTGAATACTTTTACAGATTCTGAATGATAAATATCAACTAAAAGCGGTGCCAAAAGAAAGGCATATATTTATTGCAGCCGTTTGATAAATGTTTTTGTATGATAAACAGATAAAAATTAAGAAAAAACATTACTATCCTGGTAAATATTACACCAATGAAACAGAAAAAGGCACTTAAAAACGCATACAATTTTGATGAAGACGCTTTTAAAATACGTCTTGTTTTTAGATAAGGCATAAAATTCCAAAAAGGCATAAAAATTAGATAAACAACACAAAAATTACTACTATTAACTAATACCATTTTATTTTCATCAAAAATACATTTTCATACCAAATTTTTATAAAAAAAAACTTTTTTTTGGCCAAATTTTATGTCTATTTAAGTGCCTTTTCCTGTTTTTATGGTGCCTGTTAGTTAGTCGGGTCTTTAGCCACGATATACAATCGACTGCAAATAAAAGCTCTAATACAATTCATTTCCTACGTCCTGTAGGAAAAGTATTGATATTCAAGCCTATATATTTGTAATATACTAGACGTTCTAAATTATATTTTTTGTATTCTTGGTATTCTATAAATTAAAGAATAACTGCTATAAAAAGAACCTGATAGATCACAGTATGTAGTCTTTTCTTCATAAATATGGAATTTTTGAAGGCATGGTACCTACATCTCATATTTTAAAAATTGCAAACTTTTTTCCATAAATCTATTCCCAGAATCAGTACTCAGTACTTTGCTAATCTTGTCTGGAATAAATGTAAAATAATAAATTATGAAAAATTATCTGCATTTGCTGATATTTAAAAGAGGCAAATAATAATAATATAAAATAATAAAATGTTTGTTTGCCAGCATATACTGTTGTTTATAATGCATTATGTTAATACGAATTTACTAATATACAATATCTTTCAATCTGAAAGAGTTTGTCCTGGAGATGTGCCTCTGTAGTAATGTAAAATTTTACTATTTGAACTATAAAATATGATCTAACATATAGGTATATCTTCCATTTTTATTATCTGGAGTCATAAGGCATCTTCAGTCCAAATGATGCTAAAAAAATATGCTGCTATTGATGTTGTAGGGGACAAAGATCGAAGCGGTAACCTTCGAACATAAGTTATCAGTTTTATATTTCAGGAGTTTATCATTGGACCGTTTACATGTTTAATTAACGTTTTTAAATAAAACCGTAAAATATAATCTAACCTAGGTATATCGTCGATTTTTATTACATGGGGTCATAAGGCATTAACCTTGGTCGTAGCCTATTATATTATTTCAATTTAACATTAAACTCTTGAATCTTAGGAAGTGAGTGTGAATAACGTTGAAAATAATGTGAATTTCCTTGTGTTTAGAGACACGTGTCACATTATATACTGGTAAATTAAATACGTTCGTCCAAAGTATGTAAAAAATACGTAAAATCATCATGTATTTCCCCACATAGTTAAAGATACTTAACTGAGAAATGTGCCAAGGTTTTATGAAATAAATTCCCATCATTGCAAAATAAAAACTGAACGTAACACTTAACCCCAAAATTTCAAATATGACAATAATAAAATTGGACACGTGAAACGTATACGACAATAAATTATAAAGCTTTTCATGCTTGTGGAAAAACTGGAATTCTCGTGGTCCGTTCATAAAAAACACCTACATTTGTTAGGTACTACTTTGTTAATTATGTGCATAAAATTAATAACTGCACGTGATGTAAGTAGTCTTTTAAGAAATTGAATAACAACCCACTATTGTGGATAATTTCATTATTATTGGAATAAAACATACCTACTAAAATATTTTTCTTACACATTTGTTGGCAATAAAATTAAATATTATCATTACATATTTCTTAATGATAGTTTCAAATTATTCACAGTTTACCTACAATTATTAATGTATCTCCTTTTTAAGTAATGATTATAAGTAATTATAAATTAAAAAATAAAATTTGGAGTCCCACATATACTATATACAACACTACAGATTAATATAAATGTATTATTCTTATTAATTAAGTATTATGTTAGTATACGCATATATATTCACACCAATTTAAAGTGTTGTTTGTTTGTTGAACTTTTCTGTTCATATGCAAGATAAATACCTGAATGAGTACCTATTCCTTTAATTGTTACTGGTTAATGAAAAGATAGTAGAATATCATTCTAGTGGAGTGTAGGTAACCTTTACATCTAGAAAACCGAGGGCATTTATGTAGGTACCTACTACGACATGGTTATTTGGAATTTCCCTGCTTTCTAATTATTTAGTTCAATGGTTCAAACAAAATTAAGTAAGGCTCCAATCTTGACTGGCGGTTTCCATAAGACGCGGAGCTGATCTTGTAATGACTTAAAATCCATTAACTAATGCCTGTATTATTCCAAATATTACATTCAAAATGTAATGAATAAACCAAGCACAGTGATGAACACAATGTTAATTGTTTAGTTTCGGAAATTCCCATCGTAAATGTCTCGTTATAAGTTTAACAGTGGGCTCCTGAGTATAATAAACTTTCTAATTTAACTTGGGAAACACAAGATTACTAGTTTTTATGTATATGCAATAACCATTAAGATTTTACAGTAAAAAGATACAAATTGCTAATCAGGATTAATCAAAATAATTGGTAACAGGATATAATGACACATTTTACATATGAGTAGAAATATGAATATATATTTAAAAAGATTGATGCTAGTATTACTGTAAAACTTTTTCTGAGAATAAAATATATATGGGAATGACATAACGTTTTATTAAAAACCCGCTTCTATTCAAAAGTTAATATGTAGTTCTACACCGCGGTACAGGATCTAGTTGGACTTGGGAATCTCCAGATTAAATTGACCACTAATAACCGAAGTAAATTGTATCACACAAAGTTCAAAAAACCAAGATCGTTTAAAATTGTTTCCCTATTACTCTTAACTTCAGGAATTGTGACATATGGGGATTATGTTGAAATGTTAAATTTCCCCGGAGAAATCATTCTATTCATAAGTAAACATTATAAATAAAAATGATATTTAAATTTATAAACCCGGATTTAAACAATTTTACACTCCAATATTTTTGATCAAGGTTATTTGAAAACTGCTTGGAATACAAATATGTATTGTCAATTTATTTAAAATTGGGAAAAATGAGTAAAACATTGGTGTAATCTTACTCTATTACTTTAGTTTAAACATGTCATACAAAATATAGAATTATTCCGTAAATAGCATTTAAAATAAAAGATAGGATAACATAAACAATTAGGTTATGTAATATAACAATAGTTTAGGTTAGGATACTTACGTATCTCCGTTTTCATCTTGTTCATAGTATATTTCCCATTCCTGCTTTTCGGGTATATTTGATATTTTACATTCCTTAACAGAGCTGCTAGGCTGGTACTGACATGATCCTGAATTTAAGTCGTTTAAATTCTTAAGGTCTAGATGTAAATTCGAAAAACTTTGTGATAAGGCTAGATCGACACCACTATCTAACTTCATTGAAACGTCGGGGTCGATTTCAGGTGTTTTTAAATTAACATCGATCACCCCGGAATCGACGGTGGGGCTCTTTCTTTCAGATTTAACCTCCTCTGACAGAATTTCTCCGGAATAAATGAGGTTTCCGGATGAAATGAATCCGCTGTCAGATGTAGAACATTCGAAAAGGCTGTTCTTGTCCTCTTCCGTCACTCCTGACAAGTTGTTAAGAGCATCTGGAATATTAATGTTCGATTTTTTGTCGTTCCTTGACATGTTGTATACAATGAAAGATAACACAGACACTTGTTTACTACAAAATGGCCTAACACATTCACACGCACAATCTAGTAGTTGGTGGTTAAATGTTATTGTACTATTCTTTAGAACTGTTATAAACTGAATACGTATTCTGAATATTCAAAGTAAAAAATTAAAATCGGTAAATATCGTGCAATTCGTTAAAATTATCGTATCGTACTACTATTATCTGACTCGTTTGCTCGACAACTGAAACACACTAGGCACAGTACTAAAAGTAACACGTTACGGCAACAGAACGACATCACAATCGGGAATCCCCGGTCATGCGCAGTAGCTGCATAACCATGTGACTGCGGTAACTTTCAAATAAATTATGCATTGGTTTTTCAACAGTGATAGGAATGGTTTCTAATTTTTTTGTGGGAATAGTGGGAAATTCACAATGTGTGAGGGTATAGGTATAATTACTATACACAGTAAACACTGAGATTCTACCATCACTGTAATTAAAACATTTTTGAAGGATGATTTAGCTTAAAAAATGTTGTCATTTATATATTTAAATATTTAAAATATACTTCCTACACATTTATGGTAATTCCTGTACGTATTGTAAATGTTTAAAATTTTGATCATTATGAATAGGAAATATTCCAGTATTTATGTTTACGTTTACATAATCGTCCTCCTGACTTAAGAGTTTTTTTTCTTTGACAATATTTATTTTTAAGGAAATAATTTCCGTATTACTATTTGCATATTATTTACAGTGGTATTTAAAGAAACTGCACCATTTAGAAAAAAAACATTGTTGGAAACGAATATTGCTTTATTTATATAGATATTATACAGGATGATTAACCGGGAACTGAATCGATCGATTGCGGAAAAACTGTAGCTAGGAATGATCTGAAATTTTGACACTATCTATACTAAAGTCAATGGGGGCCATTCGCCTAAAATATTTTCAAGATGGTGGCACTCCGGGCTATACCGGAAGTAGGCACCAACTTCCTAATTTTAAATAGAATATACTGTATATTGTCAGGTTTTTAGATTTTACGTGAAATTCTAAATATATTTCATCTATAATGTCATATATGTAAGTATAACCCTTTTTGACTTATTGAAATTCTTATGTTAAATTTGACGTTTGCAAAGAGAAAATCAATAGCACTTTATCCATATAAAGATGAATTTATTATTGAATTTGTAGTAAATTCTCTCAAATAGATGGTCTAATTAAATACTGTTTGTATAAAATTGTTACAATTATTAATACAGAGTGTGCGAATTTTACGCCTGAAAACGAATTTGGAAAAATTGCCAAAAGACAATTTTTTTAAATGGGAAGCGGCAACTTTTATAATTTTATCTTATTCTGCATTAAAAATAAGGATAACTTTGTATAAATATGTCTATTATAAAAATTGGTAGTTTTTGAAATATTGGCAAGTTAGTGTTTTTATCTTCTACAATACATACTGTTTGCATTAGTTCTTTTTTCATTAGTTAGCCATGACAGTGTTTACAAAGATATAAATTGTCATTCGTTGAAGAAAAGTCATTTACCTTATCATAATTTCAATGTCATGCCGGGCCGCTTAAATTGTACAAACGATGATTATTTAAATTTATTTATTATTTATGGGGAATGTAATAAAGTTATATCAAGAACATGTGATACATTTGCATTACGAATATGAAATGCTTGGATATGTAACGCTCGTTCGGGTAATGTCGGCTCGAGTCGACTAAGGGAACAATTTTATTATTATTTAATTTCAATTAAATTGAAAATTGAAATTTAAATGAATAAATAAATTCATGTCCCAGAACAGGTTCGAACCCGAGACCGCACGGTTATGAAGCCGATACGTTACCATTAGACCAAGAGCGGGACAGTAAGCAAGTATTTATATCGTCTATTTATATATATACATGCGTCCTAAAATCTCCTTAATAATGCTTGCGGCCGAGGCAAGACAATCTCGAGTACGTTAAAGTTTTTTTGTACTCACCGCCGGTAAAGTGACATTTGGCGCAAAAATTGAAAAAAACACTGGCACTTTGGGACATTTAAACAAAATCTAACTTGGTAGTAATAAAATTTAGTCTATAAAATACTACTTCCCTTCACTATTCTTCACTAAAAGTTGGGGAAATAGGAGTAATAATTAATAATTCTTCCAAAAAAATTGTGGCGCCATCTATTTGACGTCATTTTAAGCGGCACTTTAATTTGCGCCATCTATTTGAACCACATCGACATTCATATTGGCAGTTCGGAATTGATTGTATTTAAACCAAAAAACGCAATAAATGTACTATAAATTTATAAATATAAGAATAAATACCTCATGTTTGCCATGTGTAAGAATATAATAACTTAATTTTACGGAAAGGTGAGTAATAGTTACGTACATGAAATGCTAAAATTAATTAGGTAATCTATCTAGGTTAGGTATGATACCAATGACATTAATCAATATTTTTGTTTTATTGAAGTGTAATAGTATATTACATACCGAGGTGGAAAGTGTTTCATTACTGTCGAGAGGTTAACTTTATCTCGAGACAGGAATGAAACTTTTCACCGAGGTTAATAAATAAATTCATGTCCCAGAACAGATTCGATCCCGAGACCGCACGGTTATGAAGCCGATACGTTACCATCAGACCAAGCGAGGGAACGTAAGCAAGTATTTATATCGTCTATTTATACATACACATACGTCCGAACCGACCAAACGAAACGGACGCTCGCGTAAATGTACTAAATGTTTTATTTAATACGTTACTGAATATTATATGTGTGTATTTCGTATTATCTACGGTATTATTAACCTCGCCTTGATGAAGTTTACACTTCCGCCGTGTGGATTTAAGCACACTCATTCTTCTTGTTTTTAACAAAAACATTGCGCAAAATATGCAAACGACCACACAAGTTGACATGAAACAAAACATAGAGTCGCGCTCCAAGCAATAATTCCATAGGTTCTATTGAATGTTGGAGATTCAGTCGAAACTCTTTTCAATTATCCATTGAAAGAAACAGACAGCATTTCAAACATTTGCTAAAGTTGATAACAATATGTCATTAAATACGGAGTACTCTATTAAAGAAACCATAACTTTCATGTGTACCTCACTTCTCGCGCACCTTGTGTACTTGAAAACAAGTTTAGAATGTGTATATTATTATAATGTCTTTTATTTGCTGCAACAAATAACATTTTTAAAACTTCTACCGCTTTCCCTATATAGATCGCGTCGTCTGAGGCAAATCATGCTGTATACTCTTATCAATCCTTAATAATAATAAAACAAGTAGAGTAAGTGCAGCAAAACATTTCTTGGAGCACGCGGTATACGCAATTGTATGTTAGTAAATTAACTGGTATCTGTTACATATTTCTTCATTATCGTAAATAATTGGAAACGCGATAAAAAAATTTGGACAATTCTTGCCTTGATTCTTCCAAACAACAAAAGATTAACACATATCACGGAAAGTATCAAAAACTAGGAAATCAAATAATCAAATGGAATTTCTCGAAGAATATTACTTTATTTGCAAGTTCTTGCTTATTCCAAACAATGAAAGAGTATAGCACACATTACGGAAAGCATTAATTACCAAGAAATGTATTCAAAAAGAATTTCCGGAAGAATGTATCATATAAAATTACCAGCATAGTATGTGACCTCATAAAAAAGCAATGTCCAAAATCCGAGATGATCTGTATATAACCTTCAAGTCTGGTACCATTAGGTATTCTTTCATAACGTTGATTTTTACACCAGCTAGTGTTTGTTATATTCGGAAATAGACACATATGTATATGATATCACTATATCAATATTTTCCTGTGACTTCATAAATTTTGTATTATTCGTTTGTTATGTAAACGAAAAAATATTCAGGCAACACAAAGATACATACGAAAGAAATTGCGACTATACATTATTAATATGCATGATGTGTATAACATTGCAGTTTACTTAGATCTAGGTGTCCGTGTCTCCGTCACATAACTGCTAATTAAGAATGTTATTATCACAATCTTGGGTTTACACACCGACACTTATTTGTCAACAGATTAGAGTAACTATCTGCGCTAAAACAGAAACAGAAGAGCGCATGTATAAAACTTGCAAGACAGAAAAATAGATTGCATGTTTCTGATCTAGACTGAGAACCACTAGCAAGATCCCCAATTTGATATGTATTATTTCTGTAATAGGGAATTCATCAGACACGATATAAATACAATGCGATGATTACGATTACAACTTGATTACGATTGCAGTAATCCTTATATAAAAGAAAATGTGATTACGATTAATGTAATCGTTAATCGAAGGAACTTAGATTACGATTACAGTAATCGTAATTTTGAAGAAGTTCAAATTATGATTACTGTAATCGTAATCTAAGTTCGTTCGATTAACGATAACATTAATTGTAATTCCGTTTTTTTTATATAAGGATTACTGTAATCGTTGGCAAGGACTACTGTTATTAAATATTAGAAAAATCACTGTTATTTACTTTAGAAAGTGTATTTTATTGCTGTCTATTACATAAGTACCTACATTAATAGCATACATTATTCATAATATTCAATATTAACTTTTAGTAAAACTAATTTCTCGAAGGAAAAATCGGAAAGAGCATGACGACGTGGAGTAATTATAATACCAGCAAAAGAAAATAATCTTTTTACCGGTGCCGACAAAGTTAGTGGTGTGTTGAACTTCAAG